>CAJDSM010018281.1:0-18061 GCA_903981925.1 Ostrea lurida
TTATTGAACAGGAATCGGTGATAAATATTTGTTTGTAAGGGTTTTTATGACGTCTTTCTGAATCCCAGTATTAGGTTAACGGTAGTTCATATTCTCCGTCCCATTGGCTGGATATAAATGTGTTTAAAACTGAAGCATGATATTTGAAGAATTTCGTCTTTTGAAAGAGCAGTAGAGTTGTAAGTACGATTACCAAAGTGTGAGTTAATACCAAGTTTCGTTTAAAATGCAGTTGTAGTAATGAGCCTTACAGACAGAAAACAATATTGTTACAAGCTTTGTCGGCTGGAACCAAAAAGATTTATCCTCACGTAACTATATAATTCATTGTCATCTTCCGATTTACGAACACATAGCAAAGGAGTTACTGATGGTCACGGCACTTTATTCACGTATTTGTTCTAATACGGGATTTCAATATCCTTCTTATAATTTTAATCCATGCTGATAAGGCATCAAATTCTTTTTCATAGTTGACCATTCGTCTGGCATAGTCTTCGACAGAATTCATAATGGAGATGAAGTTATGTCGCCAATTAAATGACCAGGGTTCTCTGAATTTAGGACCTTTTAAAATAAGTGATCTTAGATCCTCATTTTCAACTATATTTACATCACCTGTAATGACATGTCCAGCTGGACTATAGTTGAAAGAAGAAGAAGATCAAGAAAAAGTGTGTATATTAGGTATAATATTGTCAATATCTAGGCACTGCAGAGTTTGCTTGTAGTTAAACAGTTTGGATGCAATCGTGGAAGTATATTTGTAGGAAATGCAGGGTGGAGACTTGAAATGAAAATATGCAGGAATACAGGACTGAACTTCTTTATGACGAAGAATGGTGCTTATGTTTACGGCATCTGTTCCTTTGTTAGTGAATTTCAGCTTAAGGGACCGGCGACAAGATTCGGAAGAATTACTATCCGTAATCCACGGTGGTCTAAAGAGCCTGTAATGGGCAACATCCACAATCATAGCATTCAGCCTATATTCTGGTGTTGAAAAATCCAAGTGTGGACTAGCTTTGGCATTTTCTAATAGCTTGTGTAAAACTCTCAATGGAACTAAGTAAAGTTTTGTGCGGATATGATGAGGACCTAATTGTTGGTTGACGTACGGCAAAATTGAGTGAAGAGTGACATCTTGTATGTGTGGTCGTTGATATGAACTATACCCATGACTTCGTTTACGTCTTTGCGCATTTGGAAAAAAATATCATCACATTCACATTACTTCCCATTGGACTAGTCAAATTCCCGATATTTTGTGCGTTATCATTGCATCCATATGGAAATGAAGTGCCCAGTGTCTTGATCCAGTGATCTTCTCGTTGTCTACGAAAAGGGGTACTTAAAGTAGGATTGTTTGTATGATGGTATATTTTTTTCTAAAATTCTAACGTTTATTGACAAGATGGAATGGTCAGGGGAATTAAAATGTTTGTACAAAAGTTGGTTACCATCATTATTAATTTGAAATGTATGCCCGATATTCTTTTGTTTAGTAATCCATTCGTTTCGCAGCTAGGTTAAGCTTTCCCCGAGAAAAATCTTAGGGAAAATGTCATAATATTAGTCTCATTTAGTCTTTATTTACAACGGCTAACAAAAGATCAAATGTATACGTGTAAAATTTCACGTGAAATAATTATACAATTCACTTTTACTTAGTATTGCATCACTCGCAAATTCTCGATATTCATCATGCGCAAATGTAATTTTCTGCATCTATACAATGGACTCATTTGCATAAAGAAGGTTATCGCCTGTAAACAATGCGCCAGTTTCATGATACCTGCTACAGTCAGTTACACAATTTTTGGAATATAGATTCTACATTTATTCATGTTTTTGAAAAGTGTTGGGAGCAACTTCTTACTTACATATTAAAGGTACGGTATCTAAAAGATTGTGGGCAACTCGCGGATGGCTGCAATACGATGTAGTATTGATTTTTAACATTTTCAGAGAAAGTATGCACTTGCTCTCCTAACTTTTCATGTTAAGAATTTTATATCTTTTTGAGCTTATCAATAAATTCCCCGCTGGTAACACGCAATATGTGAAAATTTGGCAGTAAGAAGGGTTATGTTGATAGTTTCCAAAAATAAAGTGGTACGTAATCATAGCTGACATCACGGGTAATTAGTATGTGGGAATGTATGATACCCCGGTCGCAGTGTCAGTATGGGAAGTATAGGTCTCGGTATCTAACCCGATACAATTAAAATTGGTATTGTGAAATTGGGTTGTAATTTCGCACCAGATTATCACTGCATTTTCTTATGGGATACCTTAACGTAACTGCGTTCCCCAACATAAATCAAACCACAGAGGGTACACTCAATTGCGTAGACAACATTATAATATTTGCAGGTCAAATCTTCGAAGGCTTTGGTACAGAAATTACGCTCTGTAAGATTACTAGTAAAGTAATTCCTAGTGATTAATATAATACAGGTTTTACAATTTTTTAACTGAACATTTCGAAATGGAACGCATGGGCTCCGTTGAGGAATTATTAAAAATGTTGGTTAGCGGCACGTGGCAAACTGCAATCTTTATCGTGAAGGAATGGTCACAAGAGTATACATACAGTACCTGCAACGTTATTCTTGACGTTTTTATCGTGTTCTATCGTGCGTCTATCCTATCGTATCATGTGTGTATCCTATCGTATTATGTGTGTATCCTATCGTATCATGTATCGGTTTTCCGTTTTCTATCGTATTTCGCGTTTATCAGGTCAATCGTGTACTGTGTTTTGCATGTATCAGGATTTCCGTTTATCGTGTCGTGTATCTTCAGAGTCTATCGGGATCATAATTTAAATCTAAGAAAAAAGTAGGATACTTTCCAGAAGCTTCATTCATTTTGTCTAAAAAATTATTTTTAGGAATAGAGGAAAGACAATTATACTCGAAGGAAAACAATTAAGTTGGCTATTATAAGGTGCCAAAAAAAACCTTTTTGCTTATTCAGAGATAATGAAATATTATTTTAAGACTAGGGAGTTCGCAGTGGATCGTCAAGCAAACCAGGGACAGTAATTAAACCCCAAAACTTCCTTTATTTAAGTGGACAGTT
The DNA here is from genome assembly GCA_903981925.1 of Ostrea lurida. Lineage (NCBI taxonomy): Eukaryota > Metazoa > Mollusca > Bivalvia > Ostreida > Ostreidae > Ostrea > Ostrea lurida. Next base: position 3,088 of record CAJDSM010018281.1, read on the forward strand.
GGCTGTCTAGTGACAATGATTTCTAATATAAAATGGCGAAGTAAGAAAGAAGTAAACGTAATCATAGTCCAAAAAAAAACACATACAAAATCGAGTGTAGGGCAACACGGACCTTCGTCAAAAGCGAAGGCAGGATCAGGTGCCATGGAGGAGTAAGCATCCTCTGCTGACCAGTAACACCTGCTGTGAACCCTTAGTCGAAGGAAAGTAAACGGGGTTACCCGTCGTCAAATATAGTACGAAAATGACAAAGGGTATAACACAAATCAGACAACATAAGACTTAGTGATAATTTGTAGTCGCAAACAAGGTCATTATAGCGACCGTGGAATTTTTGAAATGATGACTTTAAACGATATTCGTTATAACCCTACGACAGTCTACTAGAGAAACAGGGAATTCCAATTTAAAAGACACACCCAGTAATTCCATACTAGTAGTTTATGATGTAACAAAGGCTATTTTAATCTCCCCTTTCCCCCGAATTTTCGCACTTGTATTCTACTTGCATGTTTATACAAACATACTTGTACTTACCAACTATAAACTGAATTTTTGTGCGTCCTTATATCAGGTATTGTGTATTACAATTGCCCGTGTTTTGATAACAAACATTCGCAGCGACATTGAATTTCACACATTTAGAAGATTAAATTTAAAAAATGTTCGAGAGTGTTGCATCTCCCGAAAATCGGATCACTTGAGGGCAATGTTGTGCTGTCATCGTGTCACTTATTTTTACACACATGTATGCTGTGTCGACAGTATATTTGAAATGCCTTGCATGGGTAATATGTCGGTTTTGATAACTGTTTGTTATCACCGATTCATAAAACACAATATTATAGAATAAACGGTATTATTGTATTGGCAAATTTCTCTTGGCCGCGGTGATGGCTTGGGGGCTACAACAGAAAGCCGCCCCCCTCACAAAACAACAATCAATCAAGAAACTAGTGACGGCACCAAGTGAGATGCGAATTTGAGAACACTGGGTCAAACGCAAGTGGCCCAAACGTCATCAATAAGATAATCAAATATCAATCAAATAACAGATTAAGCGACTTTCAATAGAATAGTACCACACAAATACAGTGTCATCAATAAACAAATTCATCATTCATCAATCAATCAATAACTGCCAAGTTCAATGCCATGAAGCTGCAGAAGTCGAAGTTGCCACTCCTCCATTTTGAGTTGGAGGTGCCCGAGAACCAAAACACCACAGATTACCGCGACGGATAAACGGCCTGGAACCGGGCCGACCACACTGAAAGTAAAAAACCAACACAAGCCAGCAGTACGTTGTCACATTAAAGAAAGGGTGGTGGAGGGGTGGGAATTTTAAGTTATTGAACGAAATGTGATGAATAATGTGCTGAGCTGGCTTAAAATGCGACACAACGGCTAGTTCATTGAGAAATTTCTTAAGAGAAGGAAGAAGGAATCGTATGCGTAACAATGTTAACAACCTATACCGGCTACGCGGAATTAGTAAATTTCCGGAATAAAACCAAAGTCCACCCACCTTACCATAAAAATTAACCACGACAGGAAAACAGTTACGAGATAAATGCGCATATCCAGACAAGCTAGAATATGACGATATTACCACCGCATTCCGTTCAGATAAACACATAAACACAAATATAATATAGAAATGAACGGTAATTTTATTGTATTGGCCTCATCTTGGCCGCAGGATGGTGGGGACTACCCACAAGAGCCGCCCGCTCCAACAACTAAACAATCACATCAAGCCTGTGACGGCCACAAGTGGGCCGAAATGTGAGAACACTGGTAAACGCAAGTGCCCCAAACGTCACCAATAAAAATCAATTCAATCAATCAACAATAGTGACCCATCAATAAGTATCCAAACAATACATGTAGGTCATCAAAATAACACAATTCAATCATCAATCATTCCAAATCAATACTGCACAGTTGCTATGCCCCGATGAAGCCGCAGAATGTGGTGTGCACTCCTCCATTTGAGTTGCGGTGTGGTGCGCCGAAAACGCCACTTGCAATGTGCCACAGTACACCCGTGAAACAGAGCATATGTGGGGACTGCACACCGCCACCACGGGAAGTGCCCAATAAAACCGTGGTGACGGCTGGCAGTACTTCCGATTACTCAGACAATGGTCATCCGGCTAACCCGCAGGATTGCCACCTAAATTAAAATGCTAAATCTGAAAGGAGAATGTATCTACCTACCCACCACATGAAGCTTTCAGTGCTCCTTGTACAATTATTCACGAAACAAATCAATCCAACGTCCTGTGAACAGATGCACCACCATCCAAAATGATAAGAGTTGCAATGGGTTGGCTCGAAACTGTGGGTGTTTGTAATACGCACCCCACCCCTTGAAGCTATGAGCTTAATGCCCTCCCCGTTAATTTGCCTTGCGTTCTGTTTAAGCGTGAATACATCGCCGTAAATACCGACGGATAGTCAGAGCAAACTAATGGCAGAGGGAGCACACGGCACAGCTAACCTCACACCCGAAAAAGTTTTAGTAATTCAAGTATGGCTGATTGAAGAAGCCTAAATTAACACACAAAGTTTAGTGCGGCCTATATATTTATTTGCCACCACAATAGAACAAATAATAAAACCGAATAACATAAAATCCGGAATATCTTGCACCTGTTTTAATATATTGAGTTTTGGCACTAACTCAAATAAATTCATGCCCCCATAAGTTTGCCACCATATGGACGTGTTTGTTACATTAAGGTTTGGTCCCCCTGTTCTGGATCTAGCAGCCACTGCTCGATCCGATAATCTAGATTTTAATTTGACCTATGAAAAATTGGTGAATGTTAGCTTTGCTATATAATATGTACATAATGCATATGACTTTTAACAGCATTAGCGGGTGTATGACTCATATGCGACAGTTCACACACTGATTTGACTACGGACTGTTCCGTTTACCTGATCAAGGACGTACGGGCTCGACGGCGGGTGAGAATTGTGACCGGTCAAAAGGGGATGCTTACTCTCCTAGGACCTGAATCCACTTCTGGTGTGTCCAGGGGTCCGTCGATTGCCCCAACTGCTTGTTTTGTTTTATTCTATTTCAGGACTTACGAGATTTGAATCACTGTTTCGTAGCTGCACCAATGCGGAAAGAGTGGGATTTGAAATGCCTACTGTCTATCTCTGCTAAATTAAGCGACCGTGATGGTAAGGAAGTAAACAGGTAACTAGTTAGAGGCTGGCCAGAAAAATGACAAGATAGTGGCCCCGCTTTCTGTTGCCAGGTAAGAGAACATAACCTGTACTGGGCAAGTTATTCCTAACATCTTAGGTACTGACAGTTTGGTGCATATTCCTAATTGGTTTGTCTTGGAGTATTTAATATGAACGGTTAAGTGGTTATTCTGCAAGGAAATATCCCCAACCTGCAAACCCCAATCAACAGAAATGCCCTTTAACAAAGCAAATTCCCCTATCCTAAGCAAGACATTGAAAGTTAGCAAAAATGCTGCTTTAAAAAAGAGGGACTCGCATGCACTAGAACATACTACATGTAGTTTAGCTATAATAAGTTTCAAAGTGTCCAATGTGATTGGTAATCATACATCTGATCTTGGGTTGGCTCGCTTCGAGTTCATACCCTGAAACAATTTCTGAAATATAAAGTGCTTAGTTGGATCTGAATGATTAATTGATTATTTATAATAACAATAATAATAATAATGATTGGATTTATATAGCGCCTTATCTACCTAAGTACTCAAAGCGCTTTACAATGCATTATTACCCGGCAGACCTTAACAATCCAGAACCTTTCTCAGTGCAAGCTGCCATTACAGCGCTAGAACACTATCATTCTGACAAGATCTTTCACTGTCTATAGCCAGGTACCCCTTTAACACTTGGGTGAGTGAGGAAATTCATGTAAAGTGCCTTTCCCAAGGACACAACGTCGGCCCTGCCACGGCCAGGATTCGAACTCACAACCTCTCGGTCAAGAGTCAGCGAACCTACGCATTAGGCCACCGACGTCATAATTTATTTGTTTGTTTTTCGTCCCGTTGAGAATATTTCACTCATGAGACGTCACCATTGCCGGTGAGTGGCTGCAAATTTAAACCTCGCAGCACAGTTATTTTAAGACTGAAGTAAATGGGCGTGTCCTAATATCTACACAGGAATGTGTATTATGACATCACACAAGAAAACGAAATATCGAAACACTTGCAATAAATTGAAATTTAGAATAAGTAATGTTTATTTAATGTACGGAAGTATAGTACTACACAAAAACGTATATTAAACGGCTTTGTTGGTCGTGAGTGTAGTCTCAGATATAAGCAAATCATTGATCGCGATGCACTTGTTATCATGACGTCATCGTGATCTAGTGTGACGCATTTCATGGTCTAGAGGTGGCGGATCAATTGTTTTTGTCAACGAATAAATTAATTTAGATGTTAATGCAAATATGTTTGGAAATATTTAAAAGACTATCAATTTAAACACAATACCCACCTTATGGATTCACTAAAATATTGTCTATCTATCCCATAGAAAAGCATTGATGCCTTATTTATTGATGAGGGGGATATGGTGAGTCATGGGTGGGTCATGCATATCGATTCTTTGCAAGGGCATGCTCTAAATACATCCCAATGTGTTGTTTGAACGCGAACCAAATGAATATGAATAATATACGGTACCAATTTTGCGCATTTCGACAAATTACGTCTCTTCAGTGATGCTCAAACCGAAATGTTGGAAATTCGAAACATGAAAGTGAAACTTTATAAAAGTGAGCAATGTAGTGCCAAAGACTGGAGCCGAATACTTCGAAGGATCAGAGCTATTTGAAAAGCGTCGCATTCCTGGCGAAATATTAGAAATAAATCGAGGTGCGGTTGACCGGTAAGAAATTCAACATACGATACAATATGTCATTTTTAACAATTATGTTAAAATCTGTATAGGTATGCAACGTAATTCATGAACTACAGAGATTTTATAAAAATATTCATGAATTGAAGTTAGGATTCCAATCCCATTAATGCCCGTGCAATATTGAAATTTATAGAAAACCTCAATACTGGTGCAATCGTAACTACTCGGATATTCCCGTAACCGAAAATGAACCTCATATGTAGATTGACACCATCAAAAGTATGTTGTTATGTGTACGCAACCGGTACTATGACGTCATAGTGAAACAAACGTTACGTTTTGAAACCATGCATTTGAGATACATGTAGCTAAGATATTCTAATACTATCAATTTCTACTTTATATGTTTATGCATTTGGGTGAAAAAGACTTTAATGGTATCAAAACTAAATACATGTAGATGGTCAAAATCAATCTTACTTCTAAATAATACATTATTCAGGGATTCGGTTCTAGCCTTTTAATGTCATCCACATGCGTACTTCCGGCGGATAAATGCATCGATTTTAAGCAATTCTTGATCCATGTCCGAGTCTTCTTTCCGGTTACGGAAAATGACGAGCGTGATCCGATTGATACCGGTGGTCAGTTTGTAAAACCCACGTGATGCCGAATCACGTGATCAATCTAGATATGAAATATAATCGTCCTGAATATGTATTTTCAGTCCATCATATTTTTATCAATTATCAAACAAAATCCAAAATGATTTATCCGAACTTATAAATGATGTTTTTCGATCGCATAATTTCAGCAAATTTTCCATTGGCCACCTTAACTGTGCTCCGTTATGCTTAACACTCATGGCTTTTAGCAGTGAGGGTTCTTTTGTGTGCAACACATGCTGCGACACGGGGCCTTCGTTTTTAAGATAATATCCGGAAAAACCGTGAATTTTACTTCTAAATGCCGAGCAATCACTACCTATAAAGCATCAAATAGCACAACCAAAAGTAAACATTTGTCATATATCACATACAGACTATAAACAGTTTATCTGAAAACTCTTGTTTTTATACAAGCATAATAATATTTGAATCTTCATTGTTAAAGTTTAGATTTTTTTAATCCAGTATTTACATTTAATTTCGTTCCCATCAAATTTTGAATGTGTTTTCATACTAGCAACGACTTAAAATATACAGCTGGACATTATTTAGATTTTATTAACTGAGTTCAAATCAGCTGGGTTGACCCGAATTAACGGAACGCACTTTTGATATATATTTTTGCTATAAATGTCCCTTGCCTAAAAGACTAATTGTTCGGAGTACAGTATATCAAAATATGTATACTTAACAGATGTATGAACTGGATCAATATGTAGGTTTATACTATTTGACGGGAGGTAAGAAAGATGCATGATCATGCGCCAACCGCCATCTGCTTTCGGGACGACACCTATTGGGGAGATATGCAAATTATGCAGTGGGGTAGTTAAAAGGATCAGCCATTCGCCCTTCTAGCACTTCTCTGTGTCCTTTTTTTGCAACACTGCTGTATGCTCAGTGGCTGATAAAAGAGTTGCACAACACACTGGAATCCGAGGACCAGAATAAACCCATGAATTAAACCATTTCTTAATGTAAAAGCTCCTGTGATGCTAGGATATGTGTTGAGGTAACTAATTACTAAGCAAGTATTTATTGCTGAATTTGCTAGAGCCCATATGTACAGATTTCTGTCTGGATTGGGGCAAACTTTGTGATTGACTGCTATTGGCCCAAAAGAGCTGGCTATTGTTTGGCCCGACTTAGCTTGGCTCTCGGTAAATTTAATCGATGGATGATTGTCGCCACACTTAAGAAAACAGTGTAAATACCTACACTGAATTTTCTGGCAGGGCTCTTTGTAGTTATAGTCAAATCACTTAAGGTGCTGATTTGATGTTTGCGGCAAGGATTATAGATTTGAAGGGGTTATGTATATGAGCAAAAGCTCCGTGTCCGCCCTACCCCAGTCCATAGCCGGATTTATTGCCAAACGTAAATGAAACTGTTCGTCATAATTTGACCAACTCGGTGACTTTTGTTACATTCTCTCTGTGTGAGCAGCAAAATATATACTTGAAAATATAAGGAATGCATCCGTCCAGCATTCGATTCTAGTGATTTTATTTAATTGTTTAGGTTGTGAAACAATTTGGCCAAATTTGTTGACCGAGAGAATGGACGCTAACTGAGAATTACAATTGTCACGAACCAGCAATGTAGCTATATTAACGTATTCCCCATTTACTATTTTATGCTTAGTATGATTATCAAAATGATATGCCAGTGGGGCATGATTCGAGGTGATCATTAGAGGCAAAGATTGTGGGCCCTGAGAAATATCATTATTTTGCACGATGTGCGAAAAAGCATTATCTGTACTCGGCTCGGAGTTCGACTTGGTTTAAAGCACGGGCTGTATCTGCTGTGGTGGTAAAAAAGGCCTGTCTGTGTGGCAGTGGAGCAACGTGTTGGTGTTGAGTCGGGCTCCCCCAGGTGGTTGATAGGGACCTGTCAAGTGTGGCAGTGGAGTCCATGTTGGGTTGGGCTCGCCCATGTGCTATGGTACTGGACGAGTTTCTATTGAGAGTGCCATCGTTCCACCGTTTCCCATTACTCCTGGTTTGTACTCGTGCTTGAGATGTGCTCTTTTGGCATAGAAGCCATAGTTCTGAGTGCTTTAGTAAGGTTTTGTATTAGTGCATCAGTTATATCATAAAATCGGGGTGTGATACTGTTACCAAGACTCATTGATGGTGTATTTGTCCTATTTCACAAACCCAATAGGAAGCAATGTATTAAAAAAAGCTGCTGATAGCAAAAATGAAAGAAAAGGTCAAACATTACAAGATGGAACATATTTCTTTAAAGCAACCCAGTTAATAGTGATGCAACACTAGTGTTTGTTAACCTCACGTTTACAGAACTCTAAACATATCGAACAAACGTTTGCATAGCAGGAAACAAATCTGACAAAGGAAATAGACATTTCCATCGTCGGAAACCCACGGCCAGTCTTGCATACGCTTATGCGAGACTGGCCGTGGGTTTCTGACGATGCGTATGCGAGACTGGCCGTGGGTTTCCGACGATGAGACATTTCAAAAGAGACCAATGTTTATAGGTTATTTATATGACTGTGCGATCAAGTGAATTAAAACTAAGAGAAGCTGGAAAACGTAAAGCGCGCGACAATTGACACTCATTTGAGGTACTTCGGTAAGCATTGTACTAAAATAAATATTTTCCGATACTTCTTCGGAAAAGCATGTTGTAAAATATGTGGTGTGTAAACAAATTACACCAATTAAATGTCAAAACAATTTAATAATCTAGTACTTCTTCCATTATCTAAAAGTTTTTGGACAAACAAAATCGTGCATCATTTATTGAATGGTGTTGCTAGCGTTCAGTGCCAATTGTTTCCCAAGTAAAAGGAGTAATTATTATTATAGCCAAGATAAAAGAGCTCATTGCATTTCATTCGCGTTCTAGATATAGCGTGATGGAGTTTATGTCCTTGATGATGACGATGATGATGGTGATTGTGAATAGCAGTCAAGACCTCTAGTTTGCTATTGGATAGAGAAATCCTTTTTAAAAGCTATTGATAAAACAACATCAATTGTAACTTTTCTTTATACATTGAAATCACTCCGTCTAATTAATTTCAAAAAACAATCATGTTGATTTTGATTTAAGTTGTTTACACAGGACTAAGTACAATGACAGCTTAAGCTTATAAGATTATGGAAAACTACTCAGATTCAAAACCAGCATTAACACGAAGATTAAGACATAAGACGATTTTATTTCTTTCCTATTCCAATATGCAAATTTCTGATATTTTGCTATAAAGTCTAAGCGAGTCTAAAGTGGTGTATCTGATCCATTTTAACTACCAGATTGAGAGTTGGTATAAAACTACCACGGTATCAATTATTCAACAAAATACGAAAAAGTCTTGTAGGTCTACAGATATTTGCCGTCGTGGTTATTATAGCTGTTGGGTCTAAATTTAAAATAACCAGATATTTTGCTTTTGATAAACTTCTACCAACAATGGATTATTGCTATATTGAATCTTTTGGGGATATTAGTCTCTTAGGCTGTGCCATGGAGTGTTACTGCGGTGCCACCTTAACGAGAAATTGATCAACAGGACACAATTAACGGAAGGATGGAAGTACTTTGCTAATAGTCATGGTAAGGGGACTTTAAAAGTTTATTAGAGAACTGCTCGAATCAATCAGCTGTCGATTGATCGCAATGAAATATTCATATCATAAGCCAGTGTCACTGTTCCGGTAGATGTACATGTAGTTCAATTATGCTGGTCCGGGTACTGGTCATTTGCTGAAGAAGCTGAATTGAGTACATTTCTTTTTTGTTTTGTTTAGGGATTAACTACTAACCAAAAAGTTGATGTTGCAGGGTTATAACGAATCTCGTTTAAAGTCATCATTTCGCAAATTCTACGGTCGCTATAATGACATTGTTTGCGATTACAAATTATCACTAAGTCATATGTTGACTGATTTGTTTCATCCCCTTTGTTAGACTGTCATTTTCGTACTAGATTTGACGACGGGTAACACCGTTTACTTTGTTTCGACTACGGGCTCACGGCGGGTGTGACCGATCAGCAGAGGATGCTTACTCCTCCATGGCACCTGATCCTGCTTTCGCTTTTATCGAAGGTCCGTGTTGCCTTACACTCGATTTTGTATGTGTTTTTTGGACTATGATTACGTTTAATACTTTGTCACTTCGCCATTTTATATTATTCTTATCATCTACATCGGTTTCACTTGAATTATACTCTTTTCATGTTCTATTTGTTTCTCATTTTTAAGTTCCAAATATGCTACATGTATCATTGAATACCATTCTACTTTTACGGAGGAAACGATTACCGGTAAACGAAAGGTATTTATCCATATGTCTCATTAAAATAAACTGTTATGTACTCGAATTGCATACTTTCACGGACCTTCATGAGTTAATTTGCTTCTTACTTAGGTTGGGGTAACTGGGATTTGTAACTTAACTTAATGAACACTGATCAGTATCAGAAATCTCAAACAACAGCTTGTACAGAAGGGTACACACCGACTAAAGGTGGGATCAGGTGTCTAGGTTGGTTGTTCAGTTATTTTACGTCCTGTTGAAAATTCTTCACTCACATTGTGTCGTCATCTGCTGTACCAATCCAGACCTATTTTTATCGCTCAGGGACGTAGCAATGAGGGCTCTTTAACGTGTCAACACCTGTCGCGACACAGGACCACTGCTTAATGCCGAGCGTTTCGCGAGGGAGCAATCGCCTCCTATGTTTACATTTAAGGTTGACACGGCCATATGACACGAGTGGGGATCAAACTCACAATTGTCCAGTTAAACAACGAACGTTCTACCACTGAGCTAACGCAATCAGTTGGTTCCTACGAGCAGTAAGCACCCCCTGTTGACAGATCACACTTGCTGTGAGCCTTAGACTCAAATGAGCAGAGTAACGAGTAGTCTAAATCAGTATTGGTATTAAACAGTTTAGATACTGTAACATTCGATCTAACGTCATTTGCAAATTGATCACAACAATCATAAAGTTTTCAAAATGTTGACTTCATATCAGACATATATGCTGCTATTGTGCAGGTGATAATGTCATATTGCTACATTGAAAATTGGGAGTGGACGATGGAGAAGCTGAAATCATCCCGTTGATCAGACTAGTAATGTTGAGTTGTCAATGTGGAGTTATCAGCTTTTTTCTATAGAATATGATAATGATTCATGCAGCATTGTCAAGTGATTGGCTATGTTTTGTGAAGTTTGATACTCAATTCAAACTACAATCATGCAGTTTACCGTACAGTATTTGACACAGTAGATTAAGTTAGTTTTTATACACACTATGTTGTTGCATCTTTCTTTGCCTTTATTGAGGAATGGATGTGTTGTCGCGAGAGTTTTACAAGTTTTGTTTGTTTTAGAAGTAACTGTATCCCATTTCCATTCTCAAATTTTCATGTACATGTAAAAGCGTAGTGAAAATTCCATCGTCATCGAAAGCAAGATTTTTGACTTCCCTAGATGCTCGAGTGGTCTAGCGCGCTGGTAACACGTGAACACTGAGTTTTGGTCTCGCAGGTTAACCCCAGAAGGGGCGGAAGTGGGTATCAGTGAATTTTTCTGCATTTTATGTTAAATATAATATTTCACTCATACATATTTTTAAGCTTGTGATTCGGGATGGATTGCATTTGATGGACATTGTTATCTTGACGGTGGAGAACTGCTGTCCTGGAACAATTCAAAGGTGAGCATCTACATGTAGTTTGGGAGTAGCTGAAACGCGCACGGAACGGAACAGAAAACGGAACGGACTTGAACAAATTGAAATATTTATGTAGGCAAGATCAAGAGTGGTTACCTTTTAGAAGTACAAACTGAAGAAGAATATGCCTGGGTCACGGACGTTTTTCTAACTCCTCCTCCAGCTGGTAAGAAAGGAAGGACACGTTTTGTTCGGGGTCCTAAAGTTAATGGTGACGATTAGTTTTTCACGATTGTTCTGCAAAATTTTGTTTTTCACTTTTTATGATCTACTTATCTTGTCTGTTGTGCATAACGTTAAAATTTGTTATTGTGCAGCATCAAAATTGGGAAATTATGCTTTCTTTTGATTAAAATTGTTTAAAATTGTTTAAAAGTGGTAAAACAATATTTTTATAGTTTGCAACATAAAGCTGTTGCTAAAACTCGAAACGAAACGGAAAATATTTGATGTAATAGTACTATGCAATGAAAAGGTCAACATTTTGTAAAACCAAAAGATTTGTCATCCACAGAATCAACCGTTTCATTTATTTTATACTAATTTACATGCATATATTACAATACTGTTTAATCCCTAATAAATATTTTGATGATATGTGCCTATAACTGCAAAGACCGAATCACCAAAGTTGGTTTGGGTATAAATACAAAGAACTACTTCAGGTTTTTATAGTAAATATAAACTCTTTAGGTTGAAAATGTATAAAACTGTTGACAATTTGATGTTTTTATTTTCAAGAAAAATTAATTAAATACTTGGTTTATAATTTTTTTTTTTTTTAATTTTGCACTCCTTTTTGTCGTGTACGATATGACATCATGAGTGCGTAAATGTCACATTGCTGTATCTTTTTTCCTGTACATTTCATTGTGCGTAACAATTACTTACCTAATGCCTGTTCCATGAACCGCTACTTCCCAAAGGATTGAGCGGAAAGTTTAAAACATATACAATAAAAGCACAAACAAATGCATTTTCTAAGAATCTAATATAAGCAATAAATTATGATTTATTGAAAGATGTAGTCTTCATAACTGCAACGGCGTGTGCAAACAATTTTCATAACGCGCTAACGCGCGTTATTCAATGTGTATGCACACACCGTTGCAGTTATGAGACTACATCTTTCAATAAATCATAATTCATTGCTTAATTGTAAGTCTAAGCTAAAGAATATATACAGGGCGTATTATAAGAATCTTTTAATATCGGAATTAAGAGATGTGTTAGAGAGCATCGATACTTATGGGTAGATAATGGAAAGCACACGTGGTAAAACGTACAATACAGTGTATGCGTACAAGGGTTTTCATGTTTTCTCTGTTGTTCTTTTTCTTGCTGCGGAACCACCACACAGAACCGTCACCCCAAATGTAGCGTTACATCCAGTGATGAAACGACTCGAGTCTTTGTTTACATAACACGGAGTTACGGCTAAATTATTGCTCTTATCCTGCATTCAAAAGGTCCTTTAAATGACTTATATCTTCAATAATTAATGTCAAAGATGAAACATCTTTTGATCAGAATTCTTGAGTCAGTCCCTTTAACATTATTACATGCGATTTATTCCCGTTTCTGTTCCGTCTTCCGTTCTGCGTTTAAAAAACACCAATTTGAATTGAATCATATTACCCTACCTTCGCCTTTGTCGGAGGTCCGTGTTGCCCTACACTCGATTTTGTATATGTTTTTTTGGATTATGATTACGTTTGACACAATGTTAACTTCGCCTTATTGTATGTAATAACGCTGAGTNAAAAACACCAATTTGAATTGAATCATATTACATGTAATAACGCTGAGCATTTCGTTGATAATTTAAATGTAGTGTTGTGTATATCACTCCAGATCAAGTGTGGGAAGAATGGTGGTTACCTCTTAGAAGTACAAACTGAAGAAGAAAATACCTGGGTCACGAACGTTTTCCTAACTCCTCCCCCTGGTAAGAAAGGATGGCCACGTTTTGTTCGGGGTCATAAAGTTGTATATAAAACATTATCGGAACTGATTCAAGATTTTGCTGTAAAATTTTGTTTTTCACTTTTTATGATCTACTTATCATGTCTGATGTGCATGAAGTTAAAATTTGTTACTGTGCAGCATCAAAATGCATTGAATTACAAAATTAGCAATTCATATTTTGTTTGTAAATATCAACACTTGTTCACGCTACATTGGGGTGGCGGTTGCTGTGCGGAAATCGGGCAATTACTCTGCAAATTATTATTTCCTGCCAATCCTGGACTAACACGTGAATGCATGTGAGAATTTTCTTGTTTACACTCCTTGTTGTTTTTTTTCCTGCAGCGGAACCGCCACGCAATGTTGCGTGTAAGTAACCGCCATCCCAAATATAGCGTTGTGTCAGTGATAAAAAGACCCGAGTCTTTGTTTTCATAACAATGAGTTACAGCTAAAATATCGCTTTAATCCTTGCATTCCAAAGGTTCAAATCTTGAATGTAGACGTTAAATGAGTTATGTCTTCAATTTTCATCTTCAAAAATGAAAAATCTTTTGATCAAAAATCGTGGGTCAGTCCCTTTAATGACGCTAGTGTTGAATGCATGCTGATAAAGTAAGTAGAGCATCAAGTGTTAAAGATGGCGGAGACGTGGAAGTTGATGGGGGGGGGGGGTATACAGCATATTTTAATTGCTATAAACGGTATTGATAGTATAACACAGATTTTGACTATTAGAATGTGTTTAAGATATAGATTAGGAATGGGGAGGTTAAGCAGATTTAGAAAACAACATTAAAAACCTACCTAATAATCAACTAAAGCAACTTGTCATTTCAAGGAATCTAGCCTCTGAGCATGCACATATACAACTCTAAAAAGACCTAATCTTCCCAGCGAAAAGTTGAAGATAAGGAACATTGATCAATCTCGTAAGTCGCAAACATGATACAAAATAAAGAGTTGGACAGACACGGACCCCTGAATACACCAGGGGTGTGATCAGGTGCATCCGCTGTAGACCGATCACATCCGCCGTGAGCCCATTGTCTAGATTAGGAGAACAGAGCAACCCTTACTCAAAATCAGTATATAATGTCAGACTGCATTTGAGCAAATTGCAGGTTGTACTGTCAAATTGCATGCATATTGTTATAACGACCATATAACTTTCGAAATGCTAACTTAAAACGTGACTGTTAAAGTGCCAATTTCAAGTTAACGCCCCCAATTTTACCTGTGTCTATCAAAGCAAAGCCGCTTTGTCAATCAAACTTGAGTTGACGTATGCAGGGACGGTGGTGTGCATTGTCCAGGTATATGTTTGATAACAATTTACGGCATGAGTACGGCATTCTTTAGATCTCGAAGAACCCTCTTACCTTTGTTTGATTAGCAGGGACTCTCTATCACAACTTGTATTTTTACTCTACCATACTCAAATGTTGCCAAAGAGTCCCTATAATTAGCCATTAGTTCATATTTTGTACCCATCGACTGTTTTTAAATTTCAACTTCAAAGGAATTTATGAAGCAGCTTTTTTGCTCGCAAATCCATGCTCTGCTGATATTAACACGAGTGCCTGTCTGTGCGTATTCCGTGACTGACAGAAAGTCAAGAAAACTGTTACAGTTATCTAAACAATATGGCTGTGCACTAAATGCAAATTCTTGTACCGTGATGGTTTAGAATTTAATATTTCTGCAAAATTATTTAGTGAAAATTACCGCGGATTAT
>CAJDSM010018282.1:0-11089 GCA_903981925.1 Ostrea lurida
TAATAAAGGAGCACAATTCGTGCTCATAAAAAATAAAATATATACCAATAGCATTGTTCACAATCCATTTCTTCGCTAAACTCTCCTCTCCATTCCAAATATTTTGCTAATCACAGTATATCCCGAATTTATGTCAACTTCCGCCCTACTATTACCAGTTTTTCGCAATAGAGAAGCAGAAGACAATATTTGACGGTTGATTATGGTTAATAAATGTACTTAAATTTCAGTTCACCCATCTTCGCAAGCCAAATGTCCGATTCACTGACTGTACTCTATTGCTCCCGCCTTGGCAGAATCTTTGCGCGAGTTATCTAAAGGTCTTCAAAATATCGCGGCTTTGAAAAGTTTCCAAGGCAGTCATCGAATTGGGCGCCCATTCTCATACACGGCTGTTCGCGGTGTGTGAGTTTCGACAAACCGCTGTTGATGGCCATGCGTACTTGTTGTTTTGTTCTTAAAAAACTGTGAAATGTGCCCGCGCATATTTCTTCTTCGAATCTCTGTTTCTCTGTCATCCGCGTCCACGTCCAGTTTGGTAAGAATACACAACAAGCTATGAATTGGATTGCCTAGCTTTTGTTTCGTGCAGCAGCGATACACCTCGCATTGTCCTCGTTAGATGGGGACATGTTCAGGTGCGACTCCTAAATTGCCAAGGGGGGATGATGAGTGATGCTGAATCGGACGAGGCTTGGCTTGCAAAGATTGCACGGTTCACCAGATCGATGCGAAAGAAATAAAACTCCTGTACAGCACTTGCAGCTGACGGTGGGTCTAATCGATCATCATTGAAAATTGTATTGACACTTTTGCGCCGTTATGCACGTGATGCAGCTGATGAAGAAGGGAACCAAGTTGGTCGGCGTGGTATTATCTGCCTACATGTAAAGCTGTAGCTGTGTGAATAGGCTGTGTGTACCAGAAAATAATTATCATGATAGATGCATTGTGGGAAACGTCGCAGGGGTCTGTGCCTTAGAGCAGTGTATTACACAGTATAATTACTTTGCGTTTGGAAGCGTGCCGTGGTTAGGCGGCGTTCGCTTCACAACCTGGAGGTCGTAGAGTTAGAGCCTGGTGACCGCTCGTGTCAAACCCTATAGGCATCGACAATGAGGCGTAAGTGACTTGCTCCTGTCGCCATACACGCGCGCTCGGCATTTGAAGGCGAGAATGCAGCTGGCGCTTTTCCGGACATGTCGACCGTGATAAAGTGGAGGTCGCCGTGTCACGTCCAGGCGTTGGCACACTAAAGGAACCTCACTGCTACGCGTGGTTCTGGAGCGGCTTAATAGCATTAGGTTTATAATGTGCTACACAGTGGACCGGTGACAGGTTCAATAGGATGGAGCATTTGTGAAAAATGTTGCTCGTATGTCGGTGATCGTTAGATCAAGGCAAGATGGGAGCAAATGCGAGCGTGCACATTGGTAAATCTGTCTCGGCTGTGTTCCGGTGGAGCGTAGGTTGGTGTCTAGTATTTGGCCTATTGCGTGTGTCGTTTTCAGTCAATTGGAGTTGAGTTTAGTATGACTATTTTGTTGAGAAGATGTTGGGTACCGGCGGATCAAATGACACGCATGATGTTCGTATACTTTGGTGTGGTGTGAGCATTGTTCTGAGAATATGTATGACGAATACTTAGACTGAGGATTCTTGGTGCTGGTGGGTGTTATGTGGTGGTGAAGACTTGGTAGTTTGCAGTGTGCCTCACTTGCTCCTCATGTTCACAGTGACTGAAGGATTAAGTGTCCGAATATGAACGGCTAGTCACTGTATCGCACATGACTATGGGTAATAAGAAGTGGCTCATACTTCTGTAGTGTTGCTTATTGTGCAGATTTTGTAGATTCGATGCTGTCGACCGCATACAATATTGTCTCATGCTGTTATGGCAGGGTCGTCGTTGGCGGGACGAGCGCATGTGTGCACAAATGAAAAAGGCCAAAGCAGTCATGTTATGTTGGGCGTGTGCATTTCTGGGTGGTGTCTGCAAGAGCTGCTGTGGATTATGTGATGGTTGTAACATCCTGTATCAAATTTTGTGACTGACCTGGTTGTTGTTACCAGCGCTAGAATGTGTTGTACGCGGTATAAGAATTAGCTTAGCTGGGCATGGTGTGGTATGATCGTCACACATGAACTGCTAAGGAAAGTCAGTTGCGAAGTGTTCGTTGTACAGTGGTCTACGGGACGGTGTTTATAAGAAGGGTTTTAGTCAGCTTGTCCTGCAATTTTAAGCTGCGGTGTAGGAGAGTTTTGGCCTTATTCGGTGTGTATAACTTCTTGTCTGTAAACAAAACGTGTTGTCGCGTGCTAAGATTGGTGCCTTTCTGTTCTATGTGAGCTTTTAGTCCTAGACGTGCGAGTGGCATAAATGCTATTCTAGTGGTATAGTGAGTGCATTATAGCTGACTATGTAGTGATGGCGGTGTTGGTGGTCGGAGGCGAGTTATTAGTTAGATTGGGTTGTTGTAGGCATTGGATTTTCGGATCTCGTCAATAAGTAGGTTGACCTCGTCAGAGTGTATGAATGGTGTGCGTGGTTATTGTCAGTTATGACTGGTTGGCGTTGATCAGGGAACGAGAGTGGCTGTTGTGAGATACTAGTAGTAATGGTTTTAGCGTTTTAATGTTTCTTACTACCAGCCACGGGCTGTATTGCGAGGTTACTTGTGTCGATATCTGGTTAGTGTTCAATTATTGGGTGCGACTTGTCCTACAGTTTGTGTGAGTCGCTAACCTGAAGAATCGAACACGTACATAGTATCGATGTATGAAGTCTTAGCTGGATTTGCACGTGACGCTATTGGGGGTCTTTTAAGAGTAATATAAGGTGGATATGTTGGGACGACCAGTTTGATGTTGTAATATATGGGTGTAAAGGAGGGGAATATGCGTTTTGATGTAGTTAGCATGAGTCTGCTTCTTGGTAAGGCGAGCAATCGGCAAGTGAATATGATCGGCCTTAGCACGGTGTTTATAGTGAGGCGCTTCGAAGACCGTTCGTCGTTGGCTAGATAGGTTCTTGGGCCATTAAGTACAGGTGGGTTTATAAGGGATTGGCTCTGTAGCATTGTAGCTCTCTGGGTCTGTCCCGGATAGTTCCGCAGAAGACCTGCCAGCTACCCAGCGCCGCGAGCTTCCTAGAATTAGTGTTCTCTTATATGTGGGCTTAGTACTTTTTGATAATTGCATATACTTGAAATTTGGATTGGATTATTTACTGGTTTTAACGTCCGACTCGAGAATATGTGTCGACTCATATGGACGATCGTCACGCAGATGCGGGCGAAGGGGGCTGCAGAATCGTTAGGCCGTTATGCTCGGCACGTCAGGGCTTTGGCCGCAGGGGCGGGATGCTTGTTGTCGTGCCACGACCTGCCTGTGACACCGGGACCGGGTCGGTTTTGTCCGGTCTCTTCCCGAATACGCGCCCATGTTAGAGTCGCCTCTTTTTACGAACCAGAGGGCGACTGCTGTGGGGGACCTACTCTTCAATCCGCGGACGCCCGCACGGTCAGATATATTGGCATCAGTCAAAAACAAGGATAGAGCGAACCAGTGATCAAATCTCGGCAAGTCACAACAGAACATACAAACGAGGAGTTGGGGTCATACACGGGGCCTCCCAGCCCCGGATCATTTAAACATCCGTTTTTGAGCTTAGGTTCTAAATCGGAATAGTTGGACACCGCACCAGAGGTGGGAGTCGGAGCGGTGCCTAGGAGGAGTAAGGCAAAATGCGGCCCGGGCTGTGTCGACCGGTGTTATGGGGCGAAGTGGGTACTTGTGATTTTGTAAATATTCAAGAACTATTATCTGTAAGTGGTCTATCTGAGTTTGACGTTCGAGTGATATGAAATCTCGTATATAGGGTGACGCGTAATGTTTTGCTTTTATATAAAAGTTGTAGTGATGGATGTGGACGAAGAGAATAGGGTTGCGAGAAGCGCTTTGTTGGTTTTCGTCACCGATCCGATCAGTATGTCTCGCGTGGATGCATTAACAGCGGTTGGAAAGTTACAGATCATCTCTAACGTTAATAACGAGGTATAACAGTATGCCGATGTGTTAGTGCGAGCCTTATCACTCGTGCATGCGTTGGGAATTCTATGGTCACATGATTATAGTAGGATGGCTGAGCTGTCTTGAAAGGTAGGTGGTCGGCATATTATTCTCATTGACCTACAAGTGGTTAGCTATGTGAGTCTTCGTGAATCGAAACCAGAATTGTGTTTTGGTTTCTGATTGTCTTTTCAAGTGTAAGTATGAGGACAACTATACGACAACAGTTGTGACTGTCTCGGTTAAGGTTCCGTAGAAACTAGTAAAATACTATAATAAGAACGAAGATTGTTGGCAATCGACGGGACGTCGCTTCTGGAGGACACGGCCAGTACGGCCTTGGGGATTCCAGGGCCATTGGCCTTAGTGGAGAATGAGAGTCTCTGGAGCGTCACGGCAGTTGCCGCTCGCTGGTTCGGATCCCGGTCGGACACCAGCCGCGGCTAGCCATTCAGTCTTGGAGCGTACAGAGTTAAGCTAATGACTGTGGTCGTCGGACACAATACCGTCTGTAAACGTCGTTAGGTGGTGAAGAAACCTTAATAGAAGAGGGTCTGTGCTGCGGCGGGGTAGTTATCTGCTGTTCTGCTATATAAACGACAGTTCAGGAGCTGGGTATTTTGTATCTATGTAGACATTGTGTATGTTAGTGGAGGTCATCAATCTGAGTAGAATACTATATGGATCTCCGAAAGTCTGCGTTTATATAGAGGGAACCATACGAAGTCTTGTTCTTACAGGAAATGCTGCTGTTTGAAACGTGACATGCGTGTTGAAAAGAGCTCTCGGCTTGATACAAGCATACTTGTTGCGTGTGTCGACTGGGTAGCTCTGCCCGATCGTGGTATTTCAAGACTAAACTCGAATATGCGCGTGCGCGAGAAGCAGGGCTCTTTGGCGTATTCCCCTTGAGATAAGATTGTAGGAGGCAGTAACACGCGCTGATAGCTGCGTGCCGCAATGGCCGCATGCAGTTCGGCCTAGTCAGGTCTGGTCTAGTCAGTAAATAATGGTGATATGCTCGGGACGTACTAATGGAGATCGCTGGAGATATGGGTCCCGGTGTTTGTCATTGAGACGTAAGTCTAGAGTAGCTTAGTTTGCGTCGCGTTAATGGTCTAAAGCTTCGATTGCAGGTAGAATAGTGCATCAAGGTACGTTGTAAAGTCAGACTGGTGTTGTTAATGTGAGAGCACTCGTTGGTGGAGGAATGGTCGGGGTCGGTAGGGGTGAGCTCCTATCCGGGCTGCTAGGCTGTGCGTGGGACGTACGGACTGCATACACGCGAAATGAAGTATAGTATGAAATTGTAACGACTTCCCGTCCCCATCGCGGTATGATAGGAGTGCTGGTAACGTTGTCCATATTTGTCAACAATTTGCCATACACGCGAAATGACGTGTCTACGTAGTATGGTCACTCTGTAGAGCTGTGTGTCGCCAGAGCGCGGTGAAAGTGTGATGGTGAAGAGATGGCATGGAGGTCAGGATTGAAGACTCAGTAGTGCGGTTCAAGTGTCATACAGACGCAATGCACGTCGCAGATCAAGTGTCCTCAGATACTGCCGAATAAACGGAAGTAGGTATGTAGTTGACTTATTGTTCCGGTAGTCGTTTGTGGTTGGCTTGGACGTGGTCGGCTAGCGGAATGATGTGGTATTCAGGGTATGGTTCCTAGACTGTTCCATAGAGGCGTTGGAGTGTGGCGTAAGTGGTGGGCCTAGTACTTCGGGAATGGAGTATTGGTAGACGCAACGCTATCCATGGTGGTGATTGTTTCGTTAGGAGCATGAGGTCTAGCTAATCTCCAGATGACTTAGTAAACTGTGTTTTCGTGTTTGTGTCGAGGGACGTACAATAATGAATAGTGCAAAGTATGTGGCGTTGGAATCATGGAGTGTATGTTGGTCGAAGCTACGATTGAATACCAAGTATCTGGGCCTGGCACAGTTCGGTTTGGCCGTCTTAACTATTTTGTGCTAGCTTGTCGGCTACTGTCTGAAAGATAGAAGTTTATTGTGTTAGCGGATAATGCATAGTGTGAGACCCGTGCTGTCCGAGACCGAATACTATATGGCGGTAGCTTATTAGCTATGTCCTGTGGAGGCGGGTTAGAACTAGATATATACGTACTGTATGTGAATTCTGAATTTAACTGTGTGCTGTCAAAATGAGTCCGGATGTCAACGTTTTCAGTAACTTTCTGACGCTGCAATCAGTTTCAAATACAAAGTAACATTGTATAGTGCTGTGAATATGATTATCGTTGCATTGTGTGGACACTAGTAGAGTTGGGATACTCGGGGTGGGAATTGGGGTCTGATCGCAAGTTGCTGTACAAGTAAAGATTGCGAGAACATTGGAGTACAGGAGGAGTAATAGTTAATGTTGAAGTGAAAAGAGTAACATTTTGTTTTTCTCCAAGCGGTGGCATATTGTTTGTCCAAATGAGTGCTAAGTATGCTATTGACAAAGTGAATTTTTATCATTGTACTTCAGCCTGTATTCGTCTTCATAAAGGATAGATTCGTCTATGTTAGTGATTGGGGGGCATAAAAGTATGAGTGTAGGATTTTGTGCGAAATGGCTATAAGCATTTCAACAATGTGGGCTGTAACTGTTAATGCTGCTGTTATCAGCTTAAGATCAGTGCTTGTACTTGTCGACTTGTGTAAACTGGTCTAACAATATCTCGTAGTACGTCCTGTTGGTGTGATTCGTGAGAGAAGATCGTAGCGCGCTGTGTTGTTTTGGTAGTGTTAATTTACTTCAGGGCTTCCAGAGACTTGAGAGCAAAATTTAATAGTAGGAATGAGGACATATTAATCTGTACCTTTAGAGAACAGGATCTGATAGGACACTTATTTTCGCGGCCGCTGAAGTGTTGAAAGTATATTAAACGTTTTTGTAGGACGCTAATGATAGGGTGAAATGGACAGTTTTACTCCTGTACATCACGGCTAAGCATGACAGAGAAGGCGTAGTGCAGAAGTCGCAATTGGAAGGTAGTAAAAAGAAAATCCGAGTGTCACAGCTGGCGGTCCGATAGTTCGGCGCGTTTCCTTGGCCAGCCGGTTGTTGGCTGGCAGATATAGAAAAACGAGACATGAATTACATATGGTTCTGAGTTGGTTCGTGCGCATAGTATCTGCCGGCCATCGGGACAGGCTACACTGTGTAGTTGCCGTGAGTAGATTGAATGTCCGACCCGCTTGTGGGAGAGGGTTAGTGTAGGTTTCAGTCATATGCTAGTCAATGAAAATCTGGACTCAACTTGTGTCATCACGCCCCGCTGACGCCATAGTTACACCGTATGGCTGATTGTGCACACAAAGTGATGGACTAGTTGGCTCATAATATTTGCTTGTAGATTGCATAAAAGATAATTTCCGAACTGTGTCATAAGCGTCGTGATCTGTACCCGTACTTGATACCAAAGAATAAAAAAAGAGTACCGCATAAAAAAATAACAGAAAATCAAGATAAGAAGTAGGAAATGACGAGTAATGGATGATAATGATAGAATAAAATAAGTTTTCTTAGGACAATGATCCGTTGCCTCCACTATGACAGGCATGGGTAGTAGAATCCATTTACCCGTGACGGACGGCACCTAGGGTAGGTCGATTTTTTGATTTTAGTTTTTCTATGATTAGTAGTCTGAACGACAAACAGAACAGTTGGATGTTTTACTGACTATGGATTATCAGTTGCAAGGACGACCGGTGTTTTACGTGGACATGTATCTGTTTCTGTGTACACGTTCCCTCCGTAGCGCGGCTCGGATCCAGGAGGTCTCTCAATACCAGAATGGGGGGACGCTGGTGGTTTTTACTGCAGTTTTGGTGTAGGGCACTGGTGTCCCTACATATCCGTCTGCGCTTCTGCGAAAACGTCTTAATCATGAGTGTACATCTAGTCATCAGAGGAACCAAGAATCCAGCAACATGAGATCTCTAGCGGATCTGTAGGTAATTATCTCAGGACGATAGTAGAAATATGGTGTTTATCATATCATAACTGTTGCATATCATGTATGGTTGCAGACATTTCGTCTGGAAAATTCGGAACGTATTGTTCTCGCTGAACTGGACTATGGCTTAGAAGATTATTTTCACGACTTGTCTAGTTTGTTAGTCGCACCGGTGGAGTGTTTTACTGGGTGGGTGTGTTTTTTCAGTCTATGTTTTTCCCTAAGTTTGGTGTGACAGCTACAGGAGATATGTGGCTGCGCGGCCGCACCGTGGACGGGTTGATGCGCTGCTCTCGCTTAGTAGGGCTAGTATAACCATGTACTAATCTATTGTCTTATGCACTCATTTATGGCTGTAGTTTTCTTCATTACGCCATGGTTACAAGATTTATTTCCAGTCTGGAGGGATTACCAGTTGACCGTATGCGTTTACTCTCGTGTTATGGTAGTTTCGTTGGTGTCAGGCCCCATTACAGAATCGCTTGATGCTTCCCAGGAACGTCGTCCCTCACAGGCAGAATAGCTCGAATTTAATTTTTAACGTACGCCTATTCGGTACGGAGATATTGTCTGTATTTATTTTGTGTATGTAACCATTGGCTGATCTTGCTAGGGTGAGTGGTTGTCTCGGGTGCACGTGCTGTGGGCTGGATCGTGGATCAGTGCTCAATGGTAATCGCTGTCGATCCGAGATGATATGTTAATTCCGTTTGCTCTTTCGTCTGCTAACCGTTAGCGGACTAGTAGTAGTGGTTGAGTCGGTGCATGGCCATGAGAGTCAATGGGGTGTCGTGTCGCCAGACTGTCTAAGCACACGAGCTCCGGCCGGATGACGAAACGTAACACGCAAGACAGGGGACAGTTTATCCATTACAGTCATACAATAATCTATTCGACTTAACTATTCGGAAATAAATGAGTCGATCTATGTGTCTCTCCTGTGTCATGTAAGTTACAGGCGGCGAATCCAGATTTCTGGTTAGGAGGGGGGGCGTGTGATTTTTTTCAAGAGGCACGGGTCTGGCGGCGCGCCTTAGTGGGTCCAGGGCACGCCCTGGTGGGGGGTCAGGGGGCGAAGCCCGGAAGCTCCTGACATTTTAAGTGTTTTAGAGTCAAAAATTTTATACGAGTGAAATAATTAGGCCCTCAGTAGGTGCAAGTTACACTCCCTCTCCAGGCCGACCGTAACCAGGAAATTTTCCATTATGGGGGTGGGTGGGGATGCACAAGACTAAGGGTATTAGGATTTAAGAGGCTCTAGTCCAGGGTCCACCATGGTCCAGGAGAGTAACCCTGGTAGGGGGTCCAGGGGGCGAACCCGGAAGCTAAGCCATGTTTGCAATTTTCCATTGCGTCTGGGTGTTTTAAGCCCCTAAGAGGATCCAGGAAGGCCTGGTAGGGGGTCCGAGGGGGCGAAGCCCCTGAGAGCTTGAGCAATTTTAAGCATTTGTCATTGCGTCTGGTTTTTTTAGGCCCTCTAGCCCCGATTCAGAAGTTGCTCTAGGTGGGGGGTGCGAGGGGCGCAGGCCTCCAGAAGGCCGAGAGGTTTTAGCATCTTCAGTTTAAGAATGGGGCGGTGCACGGGCTACTCAGGATGTCACTCCAGCTGGTTTACAGCCTTGCTTTCTTACCAGAGCTTGATGACGAGGGCAGGTAAATTATTCGACCGAGGATGATTTGCACATTAAATGTGTATATATACGCCGAGTACCCTATATCTTTGAAAAATTTAAGGGGCGGTGCGCCCCTCACGCCCACGTTAATCCGCCAGGGGTATCGTGCGCGCTGTCGCTGTCTCTCTTTCTCCCTCCATGTCACTATCTTCTCTCTCTCTCTCTCGGTCGTCTCTCGAGTCAATCTCTCTTCTCTCTCTCTCCCTCTCTCTCTCTCTCCTCCTTTTTTTTTTTTTTCTTTTCTTTTTGGGGCGTACGCCGGGGGCGGTATCGGCCTCTCCTTGAATCCGCGCCTGTGCATCAATCACCAATGCACACGGAGTGATCGCATTTTTATCCATTCTGGACAAATATATGAACAATAGGCATTTTAAAAATGTTTCATTTTTCGTACTATACACAATTCCTTCGGGTCCTGCGCACACGTCAAAAGACTGACTACTACTTTAACACAGCAAACATAGGGTCCATTATGGTGGTATGTCTGATATTATTATATGATTGAATACTTTCTAGCTCTCTGATTGGCTGAGATCCAACAAAATAGAAGTAAATAATTCCTAATATTCACCTCCACGTGATCCTTCAGGTGAATATTAGGATTTGTTGACGTTGGAACTCAGCCAACTTGCCGCGATCGATCGATTCACCTCCTTACAATGAAAGCAAAGAACAATCTTGAAGGGTTTTTAAATCATTTAATCATATCATAAAATAATTATTGCTGCTTTATCGGTCAATACGATGATTTAGACACCTTCAAAGTAAAATATTCACCGTGCCCGAAGGGCAAGGTGAATATTGTACTTCCCATGTGTCTAAATCATCGCATTGACCTAAAGAAAAACAGCAATAATTGTATGATATTACTAATGTGATATTTTGGGTCAACTATCTGCATCTGAGAAAGAAACACTTGATAACGTTAAATATTGGAACCAAGAGCCAGCTAGGTCATTTGGTCTGGTCCATTGCATTTTCTCTCTGTCTGTTGTACATTTGGTGCCGTGGACCAGCCCCTGGGAATGACAAGTGAAAATGCCTGCCTGGAGAAGACTTTATGTGTGAAGACGTTATGTGGCAACCAGGCAGTTACAACGTTCAGCCAGTAGCCAGATAACGGCTCAGTTGGTAGCTATTGAACACCTGATCGGAGATTCGTGCGGGGGGGGGGGGGGTCGAATCCCGGCCTGGACCGTTGCATTTGCTACCTTATTGTTACATATTGCATTTTTTTTATTTGTTCTGTATCCGAAGGATTCTTCATTTTGTCAACGTCTCTTGCTGTGTCGCCTGCCTGCGTTAGCGGCTCGTGGACCATGCGTCAAAACCCTGACTAAGTCTATGAGTCGTCTGGCGTCGTCGGCGTCACA
>CAJDSM010018285.1:26609-39060 GCA_903981925.1 Ostrea lurida
GATCACTGCTTATCGGTCGTTACAGCTAGAAAGAAGGAATGGCCAAGCATCCAATTACAGCGCTATTGTCATCCCACTGAGGAACATGTCAAACTTTTGGATGTGCACCTACGACCCCATGGTAGAACCTTACCGCCTACCTCAGAAACAACATAATACACTGTACGTAAACAAAACTCCAACTTCTAACTTGCCATATACAACACCTTCTCCAATAACTATGGATCGTTGGCATCTTTATACAACGAAACCATTCCTCACGCACGAAGGCAATTCAGGGCCTATCAGAGGTTTAGAACAGTAAGAAACACCAACTAAAACATACACTGACTCCTTGTTGAGCTTTAGAACACGCTGCCTAAACGCCAACAACCTTCATGGTCAAATGGAAACCTTTAGCTAAGTAATATTGGCACGGCTTTTGGAAGAAACCAAAATGACATATTACATGATAGCCAGCTTTATGGGTGATTAAGACACACAAACTTATTGTTACACAAGTACTCCATCAAAAGACCCTTACTGGACAGGTTTATCTATACAACCAAATCAAGGATTGAAGGAAGGGAAATGTCTTGGACAATATAAGTTCACAGTACATATGATTAAATCTGGCGGAGAAACTGGGACTCTCTTCCGGAACGAACGCTTCTCTCCTTAGAAACAACTCATCTGAGGATTATGATAATTAGGAGGTTTTTTCAGAACCCTTACAGACTCGACCAGGGAAGCAAAACCAGACCCCTCAGAATTATCTTCTCAGTAATAATGTCATGTTTCCATTTTTAATTTTTAATAATTATTGTTTATCACTAAACTCTCGAATGCACGTACCACTATTTACAAAAAATGTAATACTTCATTTTTTTTTCTTGTATGTAATAAGAAAAATCATCGAACGTTTGGTTTTTCTTACCACGTCGACACTGCCAACATCTTTGAAATGCTTACCGTTCAAGCTGCAAAATCTATAATTCATATTAAACATCAAATTGAGCATGTTTACATAATCTTCAGAAGTAATGGCCACATACGTTTAATACATTTTCATAGAGTTACTTGTATTTTGTTGTAAATTCAAATCAACGAATGTAATAATTTATGTCTTTGTAACTTTGGTAGGTATCTGTCCGACCTTACAAATTATACAGGCTACACTCCAAAAGAGAAGTCTCTACTGACGTATCATGCCACTATAAACGGTGTACCGTTGTACCTTCAAAGGTAATGGTTATTTCTAATTGTATTTATTTTAATCACCTGATGTTTTAATAATTTATTACACATATCTTTCCGTCATTATAAGAATATAGGGAAAAACAAATTAACAGTTCCATTTCATATAGTAAGAATGATATAGTACGTTTTCACACATGATGCACTCCATCAAGCATTTAAACTGTGTTAGTTTGTCCCAAATTCCATAAACCTAATTACTGGGATCTTATTGGACATTTGGGGTTAACTGGACGGCATTCACAAATTGTTTTCTTATTTAGCTTGTGGCACATTCTCTTTCATCTTTAATGAAATAGCAAATCTCCTTACGGATATATTTTATTTCACGATCGTTCATTTATCTTAAGAGACATTCATATCAGGATGTAAAGTGACAGTGCTTGAAATTTCAAATATTCTATAAGTTTTTAGGACCCACTTGGTTTGCACCATTTCTGGCATATGTTGAACGTAGTTGTATCCAAGCCATTGTCTTAAATATTTAATATTTGAATTCACGGGGATTGGAGTAAATAACATAGAGAATTCAATTTTTTTGCATTGATTGTTACAAAAAAATATCTAATGCCACGAAGTTTTTTGTAAATCAAGACATGAAAGGGATTGTCAATTTGAAGTAGATAAAACAAAATATTTCATCATGTATACGATAAATCATGAAATTCTAAGCATAAAGGTTACAATGTTAGACATCTTGTTAGGTCGTGGTGCAATTGCGCATATGACAAGAGAAAATTAAAGCAAACAAGCCAAAATGGATCAGGAAAGAATTACGATATCAATATATCGTTTAATTCATATCTGTATCGTTATCTCTGATTGGCGCCCCCTATTGACAGGCTTTTTATATTCATATGAAAGCAGAATTGTTACAGTAACTGTTAGACTTACGGGATGAAAACAAAAACCTTGCGTGTCCTTCAACCTTACATATAGGTATATAGATGATGTCCTTCAATTAACAATCATTAATTTTCAACATTATGTCCATTTGATATATCCCGACGAACTCGAATAATGGACACCACAGAATCTGACATATCTGTTTCATAGTTAGATATTTTCTTAATATTGACTCAATGACAGTCTGACAACTACATTATAACTTATTATGATAAGACATGATCTTTAACTTTTGCAATCGTCAACTTTCCCTTTCTATGTAGTAATATACCTACTACCACCTGTTTACTGGTGTGTATATCTCTCCTTGTTGATTCGATACATAGAGCATGCTATGCGTATGAAGACTTTTTAAAGCTGAGGCCAACTACTAAAAAAAAAGTTGATGGTTCAGGGTTATAACGAATATCGTTAAAGTCATATTTCGCAATAATTCTACGGTCGCTATAATGACCTTGTTTGCGATTACAAATTATCACTAAGTCATATGTTGACTGATTTGTTTCATACCTTTGTTAGACTGTGCATTTGGCGACGGGTAACCCCGTTTTACTTTGTTTCGGATACAGGCTCACGGCGGTCGTGACGGTCAGCAGAGGATGCTTCTCCTCCATGGCACTTGATCTTGCCTTCGCTTTGTCGAAGGTCCGTGTTGCCTACACTCGATTTTGTATGTGTTTTTGGGACTATGATTACGTTTGATACATTTGTTTATTTCGCCATTTTATATTTCATATTTTTATTATCACCTATTTTGATTTTAATTATTTCAGCTACATTGATGTTACTAACGAAAAACAGGAAATACCAAGGAGGCATATAATTAAATTTATGATAATAACGTGTTCCACTCGGGCTCTTCGAAGGTACAAAAGTATTACGTAGATTCCCCCAAAACACGAGGGGATTGGAAGAGCCTGATAGTCCTACTGGTCTTCCACGTGTTGGGGATGGGATCATTTCCATCAGGATTTATGCACAATTCCTTCTATGGAATCCAACAAGGTTTTTCATTTAACTGCCAAAATAGTACATGTAATCAGACAATATTCACAGCTTTATTAACCTCTTTAAAAAAATATTTACTTGAGGAGAACTGTCAGAATTTTGCATTGTATCGTGACAGTACAATAGTTTTTTGTGATAAACCCAGCTTTATATTTTACATGAGGTTTGTCCACATGTCTGTTATAATTCGACAACAATAATGACCATAATCTAAACCTTTAATGAAATATCAATTGCGGTCTAAGCAGTGAAAATGCATGTCTGTATTTTTCCTCAGGCACAAGTATCATCCCAATAGGCACTTGTGAAAATACACAGAAGCAGAAAGAGGATATTACCTGCTGAAATTTAAAAGAACAGTTCATTGTCAATAGTAAAACACTTCCTACAAACGAGTGCTTCATTGTGATACTCACGAAATGTGATATAGCTCTTCCAAAGGTGCCGATACAGCAAATCGAGATGCCTGAGTTTGACAATTCTGTCTTCCAGTCAGCACTTGATACGGTGACCGATGTCGAAGCATCAAAGGTATTCCTTGTTTTATGACTTTCCTTGGTGGCTTCAGGTAATTACCTAATGCCACATATACCCATTCGATTTCCATACCCGACAATCAATGCACTGGGGGATATCCAGAACCGGCAGCAGTTCTTTGTGTCTATGCAGACTTAGAGGATGTGCCATCTTGAGTCATCTTACGATGGGAAATGTTGATAAGCAAACGGAACGATGACACTCGGGTAAACAGACCAAAGTTGTCGGGCATGCGCAAGTTCCCAGCTCTCAAAAGTGTATGGCAGGTAAAATCCTAAAACCATCCCTAATCCAGTGGTTGGAATGATGTTTGTGGGGTCAATATCCTTTCAATGGTGGTTGGTAGATTGGAAACCCGATCAAGATGGTACGATATCAAACGTTATCTGACAGCGCCATTCCCGGGAGACAATATATTCATCGTTCATGTTATATTGGACGCAGAATACAATGGGATGGGTGAAGAATTCTCTAAGGCCGCCGATGATGTACTAAGTCATTTCGGACTTCCTTGTTATCTTGTTTACCTAGATCAGTACAATAATGTATTATTATATAAAACACATTAGTAATGCGAATTTGTCTATCTAGCAATTAACGCATGCAACTTCGCTCAAGCTGTTGACGATGATATTTTGTGCCAGTTGTGGTCTGTTTGCACGACTATTTCCTCCATGTATTTTTGTAGAAAATGAGACCTAATTTTGATGCCTTTTGAATTGCATGGAATCTATGCAAGCAGTGCGTCGACAAGAAGGAGTTTTTCTGATTGGATCATATGATATCTGACGTGTCCCATGTTAATTGCTGGGGCCGTTTTTTATACACTGACTTTTGACTACCGATTACTCCATTTACCAGACTCAAGATAAACGGCTCACGTAAGTGTAACCGCTCACAGGGGATGCTCCATTCCTCCTAGGCACCTGATCCACCTCTTGTATACCCAGGGTCTGTATTTGCCCGTCTCTCAATTTGTATTCCTTAATTTAGGAGATTGATCACTGTTTCGTTATCTTCACCTTTCTCTTTGAAACATCTGCAAGAATTGATGGTTTTTGCAAGATGGTTTAATCAGTCCTAGACACGATTTTGCAGATTTTTATAACCAATGCATTAGGGGATAATCCAGAACAAGGCAAGGCAGTTCTTTTGGTGTCTTATACTGACTTTGAGGATGCGCTACTTTTGGAGTCATCTTCACGAATGGGAAATGTTGTAACAAGCACGGAACGATGACACTCGGGTAACAGAAGACACGTTGTAGAGGCATGCGCATTCCCAGCTCTCAAAAGTGTATGGCATAAATCTTAATACAAATAGGCGAAGGTACATCGTGTTAAACGTAATCATAATCCAAAAAAAACAATATACAAAATGAGTGTGGGCAACACGGAACCTCCGAAAAAAGCGAAGGTAGGATAGGTTGCATCAGCGCATCCTCAAAGTCAGTATAAGACACCAAAAGAACTGCCTTGCCTGTTCTGGATATCCCCTAATGCATTGGTTGATAAAAATCTTGCAAATGTGTCTAGGACTGATTAAACCATCTTGCAAAACCATCAATCTTGCAGATGTTTCAAAGAAAAGGTGAAGATAACGAACAGTGATCAATCTCCTAAATTAAGGAATACAAATTGAGAGACGGGCAAATACAGACCCTGGGTATACAAGAGGTGGATCAGGTGCCTAGGAGGAATGAGCATCCCCTGTTGAGCGGTTACACTTACGTGAGCCGTTTATCTTGATCTGGTAAATGGAGTAATCGGTAGTCAAAGTCAGTGTATAAAAAACGGCCCAGCAATTAACATGGGACACGTCAGATATCATATGATCCAATCAGAAAAACTCCTTCTGCGACGCACTGCTTGCATAGATTCCATGCAATTCAAAAGGCATCAAATTTGGGTCTCATTTTCTTACAAAAATACATGGAGGAAATAGTCGTGCAAACAGACCACAACTGGCACAAATATATCGTCAACAGTTGAGCGAAGTTGCATGCTTAATTGCTAGATAGACAATTCGCATTACTAATGTGTTTTATATAATAAATACATTATTGTACTGATCTAGGTAACAAGATAACAAGGAAGTCCGAAATGACTTAGTACATCATCGGCGGCCTCTAGAGAATCTTCACCCATCCCATTGTATTCTGCTCCAATATAACCATGAACGATGAATATATTGTCTCCCGGGAATGGCGCTGTCAGATAACGTTTGATATCGTACCAGTTCTTGATCGGGTTTCCAAATCTACCAACCACCAATTGAAAGGATATTTGATCCCACACAAACATCATTCCAACCACTGGATAGGATGGTTTTAGGATTTTACCTGCCATACACCTTTTGAGAGCTGGGAATTGCGCATTGCCCGACAACTTTGGTCTGTTTACCCGAGTGTCATCGTTCCGTTTGCTTATCAACATTTCCCATCGTAAGATGACTCCAAGAATGGCACATCCTCTAAGTCTGGCATAGAGACACAACAAAGAACTGCCTGCCGGTTCTGGATATCCCCCAGTGCATTGATTGTCGGGTATGGAAATCGAATGGGTATATGTGGCACTTAGGTAATTACCTGAAGCCACCAAGGAAAGTCATAAAACAAGGAATACCTTTGATGCTTCGACATCGGTCACCGTATCAAGTGCTGACTGGAAGACAGAATTGTCAAACTCAGGCATCTCGATTTGCTGTATCGGCACCTTTGGAAGAGCTAGTATCACATTTCGTGAGTATCACAATGAAGCACTCGTTTGTAGGAAGTGTTTTACTATTGACAATAACTGTTCTTTTAAATTTCAGCAGGTAATATCCTCTTTCTGCTCTTGTTATTTTCACAAGTTGACTATTGGGATGATACTTGTGCCTGAGGAAAAAATACAGACATGCATTTTCACTGCTTAGACCGCAATTGATATTTCATAAAGGTTTAGATTATGGTCATTATTGTTGTCGAATTATAACAGACATGTGACAAACCTCATGTAAAAATAAATGCTGGGTTTATCACAAAAAACTATTGTACTGTCACGATACAATGCAAATCCCTGACGGTTCTCCTCAAGTAAATATTTTTTTTAAAGAGGTTAATAAAGCTGTGAATATTGTCTATTACATGTACTATTTTGGCAGTTAAAATGAAAAACCTTGTTGGATTCCATAGAAGGAATTGTTGCATAAATCCTGATGGAAATGATCCCATCCCCAACACGTGGAAGACCAGTAGGACTATCAGGCTCTTCCAATCCCCTTCGTGTTTTGGGGAATCTACGAATACTTTGTACCTCGAAGAGCCCCGAGTGGAACACGTTATTATCATAAATTTAATTATATGCCTCCTTGCTTATTCCTGTTTTCTGTATAACATCCATGTAGCTGAAATAATATAAATCAAAATAGGTGATATAAAAATATGAAATATAAAATGGCGAAATAACAATGTATCCAACGTAATCATAGTCCCAAAAACACATACAAAATCGAGTGTAGGGCAACACGGACCTTCGACAAAAGCGAAGGCAAGATTAAGTGCCATGGAGGAGTAAGCATCCTCTGCTGACCGGTCACACCCGCCGTGAGCCTGTAGTCGAAACAAAGTAATCGGGGTTACCCGTCGCCAAATGACAGTCTAACAACGGGTATGAAACAAATCAGTCAACATATGACTTAGTGATAATTTGTAATCGCAAACAAGGTCATTATAGCGACCGTAGAATTTGCGAAATGATGACTTTAAACGATATTCGTTATAACCCTGCAACATCAACTTTTTTGTTAGTAGTTGGCCTCGCTTTAAAAAGTCTTCATACGCATAGCATGCTCTTATGTATCGAATCAACAAGGAGATATACACACCATAAACAGGTGGTAGTGGTATATTACTACATAGAAAGGGAAAGTTGACGATTGCAAAGTTAAAGTCATCATGCTTATCATAATAATTATAATGTAGTTGTCAGACTGTCATTTGAGTCAATATTAAGTAAAATATCTAACTATGAAACAGATATGTCAGATTCTGTGGTGTCCATTATTTCGAGTTCGTCGGGATATATCAAATGGACATAATTGTGAAAATTATGATTGTTAATTGATAGGACATCATCTATATACCTATATGTAAGGTTGAAGGACACGGCAAGGTTTTTGTTTTCATCCCGTAAGTCTAACAGTTACTGTACAAATTCTGCTTCATATGAATATAAAAGCCTGTCAATAGGGGGCGCCAATCAGAGATAACGATACAATATGAATTAAACGATATATTGATATCGTAATTTCTTTCCTGATCCATTTTGGCTTGTTTGCTTTAATTTTCTCTTGTCATATGCGCAATTGCACACGACCTAACAAGATGTCTAACATTGTAACCTTTATGCTTAGAATTTCCATGATTTATTGTATACATGATGAAATATTTTGTTTTATTCTACTTCAAATTGCAATCCCTTTCATGTCTTGATTTACAAATAACTTCGTGCATTAGATTTTTTTTGTAACAATCAATGCAAAAAATTTGATATTCTCTATGTATTTACTCCAATCCCGTGAATTCAAATATTAAAATATTAAGACAATGGCTTGGATACAACTACGTTCAACATATGCCAGAAATGGTGCAAACCAAGTGGGTCCTAAAAACTTATAGAATATTTGAAATTTCAAGCACTGTCACTTTACATCCTGATATGAATGTCTCTTAAGATAAATGAACGATCGTGAAAATAAAATATATCCCGTAAGGAGATTTGCTATTTTCATTAAAATGAAAGAGAATGTGCACAAGCTAAATAAGAAAACAATTTGTGAATGCCGTCCAGTTAACCACAATGTGCCAAATAAGATCCCAGTATTAGGTTTATGGAATTTTGGGGACAACTACAACAGTTTTAAATGCTTGATGGAGTGCATCATGTGTAAAACGTACTATATCATTCTTACTATATGAAATGGAACTGTTAATTTTGTTTTTCCCTATATTCTTTATAATGACGGAAAGATATTGTAATAAATTATAAAACATCAGGTGATTAAAATAAGATACAATTAGAAATAACCATTACCTTTGAAGGTACAACGGTACACCGTCGTAAGTGACCGCAGTAAACAGTTCCGTGTTTGGCTCTGTGCCGTTATAATTTGTAAAGGCCTCGGACAGATACCTACAAAGTACAAAGACATAAATATTACATTTCGTTGATTTGAATTTACAACAAAATACAAGTAACTCCTAGAAAATGTATAAACGTATGTGGCATACTTCTGAAGATTATGTAAACATGCTCAATTGATGTGTTAATATGAATTATAATTTTGCAGCTTGAACGTAAGCATTTTAAAAGATGTTGCATGTCGACATGGTAAGAAAAACAAAGACGTTCGATGATTTGTCTTATTACATACAAGAAAAAAAAATGAATATACATTTTTGTAAATAGTGGTACTGTGGCATTCGAGAGTTTAGATAAACAATAATATTAAAAATTAAAAATGAAACATGACATTTATTTACTGAGATAATTCTGAGGGGTCTGTTTGCTCCCCTGGTCTGAGTCTGTAAGGGGTTCGTGAACCTCCTAATTCATAAATCCTCATATGAGTGTTTCTAAGGAAGAGAAGCGTTCGTTCCGGAAGAGAGTCCCAGTTCTCCGCCAGATTTAATCATCCTGTGATGAATTTCAGGAACGAGTCTCATGGCGCCAAAATCTACCGGAAGTTCTGGGCATCAGGGAACCTCCTTGTATACATCCTGCCTCCAACTCGGTCGGAGTATTCATAAATTCCGATCCGCAGACCTCTGTTTCTAAGTCTCCATCCGGTGTATGTACCACCGATTCCAGCCCCGATATATGGTAATCATTTCAACATCTCCTAGAAAAAGGGTTTTGAATTAGGTTCTAGTAAGTGCTCTACAAGCATCTATCCTTACTACTAACTAAGCTACTAGCAGCTGTTAAGAGTCACTTCAGAGATACTGTTCCACTACATATTCCAGAAATGGTGTCAATCAGATGTGGATTCTTAAACACTTTAAAGAGCTTTTAGAAAACTTTTTCTAAAATTGACTGCATCAAAACGTATGATTTCTCCACACTTTATACAACCAATCCTCACGATAAATTAAAATATAGGCTTTTTCAGATAAGATACTTGCTTCTTGAACAAAGTTTCTGGCCGTTGGGAAACAAGATACATATTTTGATAGAAACCACTCTGATTGCCCACACAAGTACTCTGAAGTAGATATTTTAAAAGAGCATGCTTGGGTTTCGAATCGATAATATTTATGTAGTCTTTGAAGACCATGTCTTCCAACAATATGTTGTTATTCTTATGGACACTAACTGTGCCCCCTTTTTGCAGACTTATTTTTATATTCATACGATGCAGAATTTGTTAAAAAAAACTGTAACGGGATAAAAAACATTGCCGTGTCCGTCAACCTTACATATAGATATATAGATGCTGTCTTTTCAATCAACAATCATAATTTTCATAATCATGTCACAAAAAATCCATTTGATATATCCCGATGAACTCGATATAAAGGAACCACAGAATCTGACATATCTGTTTCATATTTAGATATGTTACTTAATATTGACTCTAATAGCAGACTGACAACTACATTATATGATAAGCGTGATGACTAATTTTGCAATTGTCAACTTTCCTTTTCTATGTAGTAATGTATCACTATCACCTGCTTATGGTGTGTATGCCTCCCAGTTGATTCGATACGCAAAGAACATGCCATGCGCATGAGGACTTTTTAAAGCGAGGCCAACTACTAACAAAAAAGTTGACGTTGTGATCAAGCTCATAATTTCATAACGCGTTGGACAAACATGGACCCCTGGTGTGATCAGGTGCCTAGGAGGAGTATGCATCTACTGTTGACCGGTCACACCCGCCGTGAATCCTATATCTTGATCAGGGAACTGAGTGATCCTAGTCAGTATCAGTGTATAAAGAGATGTCTAACTACCGGTAAAATTATTTTTACATCTGGTATAAATAATCAGTTATAGGTAGCTTTTTACTGGTAGTGAAAATAATTTTCTGGTAGTATTATAAAAAAGAGTGTGGGAAGGATGGCACCCATACCTTATAGAAAAAATAAACAAATAAAGGAATAACTGTTCAGTTCATATTGCTTGGTGAAATTAAGGACACGTCCTAATTAAAAAAACAACCTTATTTATCAAAAGGGATATATGAGAGGCATATCCCTCACCATTCTAAACTAAATTAAACTTTCCGGACAGAATGACAGATAGAAAAAAAACCCAATATGTCTGAAATCTTCTGTTTCTATGCTATATAAACAGAATTACACTATATCTTTCCCACAATAAGTCTAGCTCTGCTGTAATGTACTTCTAAACATTACCTTTACAAACAAAGATATATTGCTGGATTAGTAAAGTTCCACCAAGCCCCTGTCTTTACTCCTCACGAAAATATTGACAGCTGTCAAGGAGCAACTTCAGAAGTACTGTGAAACTACATATGCCAGAAGTGGTGTAAATCAAATGTGGATTCTAAAAAATCTAAAGAACTTCTAATGAATTTGAAATCCCAGAACCTTTCGCATATCAACAGCATCAAAACATGACTTTTCAACACTTTACACGACCATCCCGCACGATAAATTAAAGACAGCTGCTTCTTTAATAAAAATGGAAAAAGGAAATATTCTTATCTAGTGATAAGCCATTCAAAAAATTATTTTGTTAAACTCCACTCCGATTCTATACACAAGTACTCTGAAGTTGATATTAAAGCAATGCCGGAGTTCCTCATTGACAATATCTTTGTAGTTTTTGGCAGTCAGGTCTTCCAACAGTATGTTGGAATTCCAATGGGCACTAATTGTGCTCCTTTATTAGCTGACCTATTTTTATATTCTTATGAGGCAGAATTCATTCAAAAGCTTCTACATGAAAAGACGAAATCTCTAGCGGTGGCCTTTAATTCAACATTTCGATATATTGATGATGTTTTATCTATTAATAATAATGATTTCCATTCATATGTCGATTCAATATATCCCAACGAACTAGAAATAAAGGACACCACAGAGCCTTCCATGTCTGCTTCATACTTGGATATTTTATTGAACATTGACATTAACGGCAAACTTACTACTCAACTTTATGACAAACGGGACGATTTCAGCTTCTCCATCGTCAACTTTCCATATCTATGTAGCAATATTCCATCATCGCCTGCATATGGTGTTTATGTCTCTAACTTATTCGATACGCAAGAGCTTGTTCTGCGTATGATCAGTTTTTGAATCGAGGCAAGCTACTTACAGACAAGTTGTTGTTGCAGGGGTTTCAACAGTCACGTTTAAAGCAGCATTTCGTAAATTCTATGGTCGTTATAACAATTTAGTTTACCAATATGACCTATCATTGAGTCAAATTCTGTCTGATGTGTTTCATAGCCATTTGTAAGCCGTTTTTCAACACTGATTTGACTACGGACTGTTCCGTTTACCTGATCAAGATTATGGGCTCACGGCGGGTGTGACCGGTCAGCAGGGGATGCTTACTCCTCCTAGGCACCTGATCCCACTCTCTGGTGTGTCCAGGGGTCCGTGATTGCCCAACTCTTGTTTTTGTATTTTATTTGGGACTTGCGAGATTGATCACGTGTTCGTTATCTTTGCCTTTACACTTTACACAGTCCAAGTAGAAACAAAATGGAAAAACAGATTGTCCGACAAATCATATCTCTGTGT
>CAJDSM010018286.1:0-16825 GCA_903981925.1 Ostrea lurida
TAAAGGTAAGGCTACCTTAGTTTACCAACAAGGCACACTACCACCAATTGCTCTTGTTAACATGATCATCGTCATTAGTTTGACTGAAAGCGAGACAATAATTTTTTTTTAAAAATGGTAATATATAAAAACAAAGATAAACGCACATACAATTTTGACAGCATGTTCTAGCCTTCAATAACAACTTTTCATTATGTTGTGGTTCACAAGATGTCAGACCCGATATCTAACAAATCTGATGATGTCTATTGGGTGTTCCTGAATGTAGGAGCTCAGACGATCAATTTTCGCTAGCGAACATTCAACGCAATACCCATGGCGGCCATTATGGAATTTGGATCGCTCCACAAAGTAATAAAATTCTACGGAACCACTAGATATACATTCAGACCAAGTCTGGTGACTGGGAAAGCAGCCTTCCTCGGGAGAAAAAAGTCGAAATTATTTGATTAAGATTAAAATCTCACACCCACGATTGACCCCCAGGTGATGGTGAAAGCCCGTACAAGTCTTCGTTCAGGTGAGCGGAACTAAGGGAATACTATATAGTAGTCATCTTTATATGAGGATTGTTTGAAGTTCAGTTATGTGGAATCAAACTCATACGAAAGGTCAGGTTTAGAAAAAAATTGCCTCTTGCCAATATTTATTTACGTATATATAAAGATTGACGAAGGGATCCAGAAAAGGAGACGGAGACGTCAGTAACAGTCCTCGGGGTGGGACTTTGTAAAATAAGTTGCTGACGTCTCAAGGCGTATGCGTATGTTATTCGTTCTCTTAAACTGGTGAGAAATTAGCGGACATCAGCTAAGGAGGTTCCTGCATCAACTGTGTACGATTGGGATGGTGAAGATTCTCTGAAGTGTTAAGTGTTATGGAACGATGACAGAGTCTGAGAGAATGGGTCAGCAGCAGACGAGTTATGTCTTACGCTTATGTGGCCAGGTTCTTTGTTATTCTGGTAATATCTGCTTAGACAACTGGCTAGGATTGTTTATTAGCATTGAGACGATTTTTTGAGCACCACTGTCAACACTTATTGCTAGCCTCGCGCTTCGGGCTAGCATATGCGTTTTAGTGTGCGCATTGCTTGGCGGCCATAGTGAGGCATTTTGGGAGGTCTATATTTTTAATTTTCCTAAAACTTAGTCTATGATTTTACACAAAACACGATTGCTGATAGTATATTATATTATCTCAGGAGTTCTGTTAGTAACTACAATAACGTTTCGGTAATGAACTCTTTGATACTTCGGTAGCCAGGTAGTTTCATTCGTTCTTTCCGTATGTCATGTGATTAATTATGCTGAGGTTAGCTGGTCCCACCAGCTAATCTTTAAACACTCGTTACGAGTGTCAAGGGGCGGGGGCGGGGACAAACGGGCTGAGATAGATGCTAGTGGTTATATTTAGTAAAGTGTAATGTTCATTTTGGCGTGCGTTGGGAAACAGCAGGTCAATTTCTAATCAAAGTTGGCAAAATTATCCTTGAGTATAATGGAAATTCAAGTAACTGTGCCATCGTTCATGCATTTTCTAGGGCGGATGTTCAGTGGCGGATCTTGGATTTGTCGGAAAAGGGGAGGGGGGTTTAACGTTCGTTGAAAGGGAGTCAATAAGCGGCTTTTAGAGGTCTGGGATTGAAGCCAAAGTAGGGACCAGGGTAAAGCCCAGAAGCTGTCGGGTTTTTAGAACCATCCCCCTTTTTTTTTGGTAATTAAGTGGTTAATTTAGCTTTACATCTAGATATATACATATTAGTTATGTTATCAATGGGGGGGGGGGGGGCTCTAAATCTAGCTGTGATGTATTAAATGTATAGACTACCAAAGCGCGATGGTCGCCAAAGTGGAGTCACATCGCACTTTGGAGTCCTATTTTGACACTTTCAACTTGATATCTTCATAGCATTCTATTATTACCAACACGACAAGTATTACTATTATAAAAATCTGATTCATTAAAGTATTTTACTTCTTTAATTTATTATTAAATTAGCACTATGGCGCTAGCATTCTAATCTTTTTTAAAACATAAGCTTGTACATTGTATATTATCATGTAAACATCATGCTCTCTCACCCTTTTTTGTGAGGCCCAAGGAAAAGTAAAAAAAAGATTTAAGCATGTGGTCCAAATTAAAAATATCCATCTTTGGTTATCATTGGTCATAGAGATCTACATGCAGTGTGGTGAAAACACTGTTGAACTGGTCATTCATGATGGTACGTAATGTCTTCATCCTAAGGTCAACATGCACGATGCCTTTAAATTTCTTTTCAATAGGGAAGTTCCTCTGCTAGATATTCAAGTTTATTCAAACAGAAATTCAATGCTAAATTATATTTTCTCAGTATGTACAGTTTTCTTCATCAATGAAGAAAATACACCAATCGTGGTGGCTCGATCATTCATAAATCAGCGTTCACACTATGGCTGGAAGTTGGTGAGATCGATATCAGCTTGTACTTTGCCGCGTCAAAATAGGTAGTGACTGCCCCTTCGCCAGACTGTTAGAAGTGAGAGTCGCGGGGCTTTACAAACGAAGATGCTTCGTCATAGTTGGCAACGTCACGATAAAGTGGCCTTACAGCTATGGCTATCAGCGCAAAGCATAGGTTTTTAGCTCACCAGAACCGAAGGTTCAAGTGAGCTTTTCTGATCGCCTGTTGTCCGTAGTTTGTCTGTCCGTAAACTTTTCACATTTTCGACTTCTTCTCCAGAATCACTGGATCAATTTCAGTCAAACGTGGNTCCAGAACCACTGGGTCAATTTCAGTCAAACGTTTTACAAATCATCCTTCCGTAAAGGAGATTCAAGTTTGTTCAAATGAAGGACCAGACCCCCTTCAAAGGAGAGATAATCACTAAAATACAAAAATAGGGTGTTGTCATTTAAAAATCTTCTTCTCAAGAACCACTAGGCCAAAAAAATGAAACTTATAAAAAAGCTTATTGGTGTAGAGTTTTTCAAATCATGACCCCCGGGGTTAGGGTGGGGCCACAATAGGGGATCAAAGTTTTACATTATAGGGAAAATCTTCTCAAGAACCATTGAATCAGAAGAGTGGATATTTACATGAAAGCTTCCTGGTATGGAGTAGATTTATGATTGTTCATATCATACCCCCTGGGGTAGGGTACAATAGGCGATCGAAGTTTAACATGCTGATAAAAAGAAAAATTTTCTCCAGGAAACTACGTGACCAATCTCAGTCAAACTTGTTACATAATCATCCTTCGTAAAAGGGAATCACATGTGTTCAAATGAAGAAACCGGACTCCCTTCAAAGGGGAGATAATCACAAAATAGGGTGAGTCATTCATAAATCTTCCAAAAATACTAGGCCAAGAAAAACTGAAACTTATATGAAAGCTCCTGATATAGTGGGATATTTAAGTTTTTCAATTATGACCCCGGGGGTGTAGTGGGGCCACAATAGGTGATCAAAGTTTTACATGCAAATGTATAGGAAAATCTTCTCAAGACCATTGAACCGTAGAGTGGATATTTTCCTGAAAGCTTCTGATGTGGAGTAGATTTAACCTTTGTTCAGATCATGCCCCCCCCCTCCCTTTAGAGTTAAGTGGGGTCACACTATGTTGTATTTTTGTTGGGGGGAGGGTTGTGTTTTGTTTGTTTGTTGGGTGAAATATTGTATTCACTTAACTTCTAACTATTCTTAGATTTATTATTTTAGTGGACGTTGTTATGAGTACACACGGGAAATAAATAGTATATAATTTCTTAATCAATTAAAATTGCAGACATTCCATATGCATGCATGTGCTATGTTTCAAAACTTTGAATTTGTATAGAAAAAGATACAAACAACTTCCAGACCAATCGCCTCGCATTGATTTATACATTCTCTAATTTGGAAAATAGACTCGTTGTGTAATGTTGATTAATGACCCTCATATAACATCATCATCCTCTGTTCCAAAGGGGACATGCTATGATCAATAACCTCTTAGGAATTCTACACCATAATGGGGCTCAAACACCTCCTCCAACCATTCCTTAATGATTAGACGACGTAATGGACCTTTTCTCAGGAACCACATCATTCCTCTACCTACTTCAAAATCGCTTTCAATGAGACTCGGGCGGGGAGTGTGTTAATTTTGACAAATATGACCGCTAAATTAAATGCATTAGCGACTTCTGATTCCGAAACATAAACGTTCAGCGAAATGGTGTTTTAACGTAGAATTTGCATGTCTACGAGATTTACAAAAATGGGGAATGAGTGGGATGGTTTGTTTACAACTTTTATTTTGTTTTTAATACCAATATAAACGTATTGTGTAAAAGTCGGTATTTTGCCAATTTTATCGTCGTTGTCTAACTTGCCCAATCAGTAGGTCGGAATCTGCCTGGCGTGTTTCATACTAATCATTAGACCCTACTTCGGTACGGACTGGTTTTGACTACTGATTACTTCGTTAATCTGATAAGGACTCACGTAAGTGTGACCGGTCAATAGGGGATGCTTACTCATCCTATGCACCTGGTCCCTGGTTTTGTATGTCAAGGACTCCGTGTTTGCCCTTCTATTAACTTTGTTTTCTTTATTTATAGGATCGATCACTGCAACACGGGATTAGATTAATTCATTATGTAAACATCTGTGGTTTAAATATAAATGTGTGAAAAGCTGCACTATCAATTTCTTGTCAGCATAGAGATAAAGTGATGGAAGAGAATCAGATACAGTTAGGAAACTACAATGCTCGTCAAAGTTCTTATTCACGTGTTAATTGGAATACCAGAAGTGCTGAATTTGCTGATCATTTGTGTTGTCTGTCGATATCCACGCTTTGATGGAAGCAAAAGAAAACATCAACTTAAGAATCTAGAAAGGAAGATAAACAAAAAAAAAATAACGCTCGAATGGAAATGGTCGAAAATTACCTTGAAACAATTAAGGAAGTGTCAGATGCGATAAGATTCTGTACGATTCAAGTATTTTAACACTAATTCAAACATAATGATAATCTATATAAAATCATACTTAAAGGTATTTGGTAGAACACAAAAGACGATGAATTATATGCTGCGATTCAATTGGGATAATTTTTTCACCACTGTCTCATACAGGGTAAATATATAAAGCACTTATGTAATATGCTTTGCGGTGTGAGCTTTGAGACGAGCCAAGATCCCTTTACCGGTTATAGATACAAATAGGCGAAGTACATCGTGTCAAAAACGTAATCATAATCCAAAAAACATATACAAAATCGAGGTGTAGGGCACACGGACCTTCCGACAAAGCGATGGTAGGACCAGGTGTCGAAATGGAGGAGTAAGCATCCTCTGCTGACCGGTTCAAACCCGCCGTTGAACCCGTAGTCCGAAATAAAGTAAACGGAATTACCCGTAGTCAATCTAGTAGGAAAATGAGTCTAACAAAGGGTAGAAACAAATCGTTCAACATATGA
Source organism: Ostrea lurida (assembly GCA_903981925.1). Taxonomy (NCBI): domain Eukaryota; kingdom Metazoa; phylum Mollusca; class Bivalvia; order Ostreida; family Ostreidae; genus Ostrea; species Ostrea lurida. The sequence continues at coordinate 5,451 of CAJDSM010018286.1, forward strand.
CTTAGTGATACTTTGTAATCAACAAAACAGGTCATTATACGTGACCGTAGAATTTGCGATGATGATTTAAAACGAATTCGTTATAACCTGCAACTTCAACTTTTTTGTTAGTAGTTTGGCCTCGACTTTAAAAAGTCGCATACGCAAGCATGCCTCTTGGCGTATCGAATCAACTGCGAGAATATACACACATAAGCAGGTGAATAGTGGTATATTACTACATAGAAAGGGAAAAGTTGACGAGCAAAGTTTAATGTCATTCACGCTTATCATTTAATGTAGTTGTCATCTGCATTTAGCAGTCAATGTTAAGCTAAAATATTCCAAATATGAAGCAGATATAAAATGGCGAACTAAACAATGTTAATCGTATCATAGCAAAAAAAAACATATATACAAAATTCGAGTGTAAGGCACACGGACCTCCGACAAAAGCGAAGGCCAGGAATCAGGTGCCATGAGGAGTAAGCATCCTCTGCTGACCGGTCGCACGCCGTGACCCGATCTTCAAGAATTTTTGTGAACATGTTTTATATCGAGTTCTTCGGGATATATCCAATGGACATAATTGTGAAAATTATGATTGTTAATTGATAGCTCACATCATCTATATACCCATATGGCTAAGGTTGAAGGACTCGGCCAGTTTTTTTTTTTTAAATTCCCGTAACAAGTTTCTGTAGCAAATTCTGCTCAATGAAATAATAAATAAATCTGCCAATAAGGGGCACAACTAGTGCCCATGGGAATACAAACGGATTGTTGGAAGACCTGGTCCTCGAAGACTACATAAATATATCTATAAAAAAAACAAGATGTTTTAATATCTACTTCAGAGTACTTGTGTGGGCAATCAGAGTGTTTTTTACAAAAATATGTGTCTGTTTCCAACGACTAGAAATTCGTATTTTGGGGTGGCCATTTTTGTTTAAAAACAATTATCTATAATTCTCAAAAAGCCTAGATTTTAATTTATCGTGAGGAATGTTTGTATAAAGTGTGGAGAATCGGTATGTTTTGATGGCAGGTCAATTTTAGAAATTTCGTGATTTGAGGTTATCTCAAAAGCTCTTGAGCGTCTTTAATGAATTCTCACATCTGATTGACAACCACTTTGGAATATGTAGTGGGACAGTATCTCTGAAGAACTCTTTAATAGCTGTTAGTAGTTTAGTTAAGAGTATAAGAAGAGGTTGGTAGAGCACTTACTGACACTAGCGATGTATCTTGTAAGGGTTTTATGCAAACTTTCGTGAGTCCAATAAAGGTATGGTAACTCAAATTGATCCTGTTTCTTCGGAAATGTTGAAAGTATTTAAAACAGAAAGTGAAATGGCTTGGAGTATAAGTAGGTTCCCAGATGTTGAATAAATCCTAGTTCATTTAAAAGACAATTTAGTTGTAACTTTTCAAACAAAGACATGTTGTTACTTGCTTTATTCAGCTGAACTAGTACAAAGGTTCTAGTACAAAGGTTTCAATGTAGTCTATGTATGTAACTCATTTACCACTTCTGGCTTCTGATGGTATTTCCTAAAGAATATTTCTTTCTCTATGGATTTTTTAATGAAGGACCGCAATGATTCTCCAGCAGTTTGGGTAATACTCATCATTTTTCAGCTAATGAAGAACAAATCACGTGACCCACATGTATAATCATTGTATCGACGTCATCGTCACACGAGCTATGCTGGCTATTATACCTGTCTGCGGCTCTGCATGTAGTGTCAGCATAAGATAAATCTGTTGAACTTTGCCATTTATTTTTGGAAAATTAATTATGCATGTTGGAAAGATTATCATATTGGTTTGTCTGGTCATTCCTCCAAAGATAAACTTTATGTTATGCAAGGTAAAAAAAATGAAAGGTGGTGTGTTTCACATAATTTGAAAGGGACATGGACACGTTTTGAGCTAAATTCAATATTTGCATTTTTAATGTTTAAAACTTGACCAAGTTAATTCTAATAGTCAGCAAATATTTGAACTTAAGTTGTTTAGTTACAAGTAAAGTAAGATACAGCACTCACAATTCTTTGCTATGCAAACAAGCTCGTGCCTTGTTTTAGTTTACTTAAAGATTTCTTCACAGAAAATACAATGTTTAAAAAAAATTGAGGTGTGAGAAGCACTAGAGACTGTTTAAATGTGTTCAGAATGAACTTGTAATTTGAAAAATAAAATGCTTTAAACGGAACGTTTATTAGCATATTCAATATATATAAAGAAAAACATGGAACGAGCCTTGTTTACATATAACGAAAGAATTGTAAATGCTGTATTTCACTAGTAACTCAACAAGTTTCCAGTTTTGCTGACCTTTAGAAACACATTAGCAGGGGCGCGATCCAGGAATTCTGGTTGGGGGTAGGGGGCGTGGATTTTTTTTTCAGAGGCAGGGGTCTGGGGCCGCCTTAAGGCCCCAGTGGGCCAGGGCAAGGCCCTGGTGGGGGCTCTCCTGAAGTTTAGTGACTTTAGGAGTAAAATTTAACCATATAATTAACCCTTATAGGTGAAGTTACATCCTCTCCAGGGCCGTAACCAGGAATTTCCATTTGGGAGTGGGGGGGGGGGGGGGTCCACAGACTAGGTATAGGATTAAAAGCTGCTAGTCAGGTCCCACAGCTGGTCCAGGAATAACCCTGGTAGGGGGTCCAGGGGGCGAAGCCCCGGAAGCTAAAATATTTTAGCATTTTCATTGCGTCTGGGGGTGTTTTTAAGCCCCTAGAGGATCCAGGATGGCCCTGGTAGGGGTCCAGGCGACGAAGCCCCCGCCGAAGCTGAGAAAATGTTAGCATTTTCATTGCTCTGGGGGGTGTTTTAGGCCTCCTAGAGGATTTCAGAATGGGCGCTCGGTAGGGGGTCCAGGGGCGAAGCGCCTCAGAAGCGAGAGGTTTTACATCTTCTAGTTAAAATGGGGGATGCACGGGCACCCAGTGCACCCCACTGGTTACAGCCTTGCTTTCTTACAGCTAATGACAGGCAGGTAAATTATTGACGAGATATTTGTACATAAATGTGTATATATCCCCGAGTACCCTAATCTTTGAAAATTTTAGGGGAGCGTGCGTCCCACCCACGCCCCCTCTAAATCCGCCAGTGTATCGGCGCGCTGCGCCTGTCTCTTCTCTCTCTCTTTTACTCCATCCATTCATATCTTTCTCCTCTCTCTCTTTTTTTTTTTTGGCGGGGGGGGGCGCTTACGCCTTTCCTTGAATCCGCGCCTGTTATGTGAACATTGGTGAAGGAATAGTGACTGTGTAAACGGCATAGGGTTGTTGTGAAACCTGGATCGAGAAACGAAACACTCCCACCCACTTCCTTCGGTAGAGAATCGAGCGCCCTGTCCGCTGAGCTACCGCAGCCGATTACAGATTGTTGATAAGAACCATAATGATGATTTGCATGTCCTTCATATAAATTGGCGAAGTAAACAATGTGTTAAACGTAATCATAGTCAAAAAAACATATATACAAAATCGAGTGTAGGGCAACACGGACCTCCGACAAAAGCGAAGGCAGGATCGGGTGCCATGGAGGAGTAAGCATCCTCTGCTGACCGGTCACACCCGCCGTGAGCCCGTAGTCGAAACAAAGTAAACGGGGTTTCCCGTCCTCAAATCGAGTATCCCCTTGTGTGTCGTAAGAGGCGACTTCCTTCGGATGAGACCAGAAAAACCGAGGTCCCGTGCACGTGTCACAGCAGGTGTGGCACGATAGAGATCCCTCCCTGCTCAAAGGTCCTGAGTGCCGAGCATAGGCCTATATTTTGCAGCCCTTCACCGGCAATGGTGATGACTCCATATGGATGAAATATTTTCGAATGGGACGTAAAACAATAAATAACCAATCATCTGAAAGGAAATGTTTTGAAATTACGTCATTCTCGAACTTCCAAATGACAGACTTTTAACTACATTTGAAATAACAACTGCTCTTACGACTACGTGTTATACTCTTGATCATTAAGATTGATTGATTGATTATATGATGTTTTACGACCCTCTTGAGAATATTTCACTCGTATAGAGACGTCACCACTGCCGTTGAAGGGTTGCAAATTTAGGCTTGTGCTCGGTGCTCATGGCCTTTAAGCAGGGAGGGATCTTTATCGTGCCACACCTGCTGTGACACGGGACCTCGAGTTTTGTGGTTTCTTACAAGGACCGCCCCATTTAATCGCCTCGTACAACAAGCAAGGGGTGCTGAGGACCTATTCTAACCGCAGAAGGGTAATTTGTACGCTGAAATCTGGGTCCTTACGGGGATAGATCATTAAGACGTTTCAACTGTACACTATTTGCAATTGATTATTTGTTTTTACGTCCTGGCAACGAGAATATTTCACTCATATAGAGACGTCACCAATGCCGGTGAAGGGCTGCAAAATTTAGGCCTATGCTCGGCACTCAGGACCTTTGAGCAGGGAGGGATCTTTATTGTGCCACACCTACTGTGATACGGGACCTCGGTTTTTCCTGACCGCCCCATTCAGTCGCCTCTTACAACACGTAAGGGGATGCTGAAGACCTATTCTAACCCGGATCCCCACGGGTTATTTGCAATAGTCGAATTTTTTTTTGAATTTTAGATTTGAAAATTTTTCTGAATATTTTCCACTTTTTTACGCATTCAAAAGAAATATAAGGTGTTTGCACTGTGAATTATGTTCTCACGTGATTTATTGTCGGAGACGGAAATAGTACTGAAGCATCCTTTATTTCGGCGGCCGCCATATTTCTTGTTAAGCGTCATGGTCTTGAAGGAGGGACCATTATTTAATGTAGTATGAGATGCAAATACGTGTTTTGTTTGAATAAGTGCCATCATTGATTCATAATAGGTATTGACATTAAAAGACATCTGCTGCTTGAATAAGTGATATCATCAATTTGTCTCAATGATGACAAGAATCTATCCTTAAATGTGTTCTTCCAGACACGATAATACAAAAATGTCGTATTTGAACATTACTGTCTACGAAATCCCCATTTCGCCACCGGTTCACTGATAACTTGTACAACTTCATTGCTCGTGTTTAATCAATATTGTTAAATGCTGTTTTTAAACATTAATCTGTGCAAATATAAACTTCTTAGCAATCACTATTATATTTTACGAAAACGATGGTTTTGTGATCGTAATTTTTTTTTCTTTTACAAAACTTGTCATTCCTTCGTTGGCTATTCTTTCACCCCTGTTCCTTGACCAGGCTTCAAGACCATAAACTGAGAATAGACTTTAAAAGTCAAAATTTTGATTACTTATATCTTAAGATTTAGAACACAGATGTTTAAAACCATTACAGGATTTCAAAAAGAAATCAAATGCAAACGTATATTAAAAATTTCATTTGTTTCTGAAAATTTATTCTCAAATTAGCTGGATTTGAAATTTAGACTTAAGTCTATTCTCAGTTTATGGTCTTGAGGCCAGGAGTAAAATCTTGTGGCTGATTTTTATGCGCCACCTTTTTTTCCTTGGAGTGTTTTTATTATGACTAGTAGTTTTTGTTATGCGGCTGGGAGGTCTTAGATTTGTGAAAACCTTCGTCCTAGCATCTTCGCGAGCCAAGTGTCCGACTCGCTTACTCTAATCTACCCCTTGGCTGATTTAGTCGAGTTTCTAAGCCGTGCTTTGACTTCCCAAGGCATCCAATCAAATGTGCGCTATTCATACCTGATTGAGCATGACATAAAAACCAAAGTAATCATTAAGATCAGAAAGGCAAGTTTTAATACGCGATTTACGCCCGAAAGATAAAGTGATATAAGCTCGCAACAAGTATGTACACCTAAATAAAAAACAACAACAAACAATTGTTCACTCGAGTGTTTACGTCAAGAGCGATAACTCGCATCGTCCGTTAGATGCAATTCAGTCGCGACTAAATCAGCCAATGCAGGGGTAGATTAGAGTAAGCGAATCGGACACTTGGCTCGCGAAGATGTCGTCCTAGGTGCAGTTTATTATAGTAATTGTTACGTTACAGTGTTACTGGAATGAAATGTTTTGAGTATTTTCAATGTATCATAGTTGCTTTAACCTCCAGCTTTGTGTGAATTATCATTTACTATACCCCCGCTACATTATGTGGGGGTGGGGGTGGTACATGTATAGTGAACCTGTTGTCCGTTCGTTCGTCCGTCCCCCCACCTACCATCACCTAGCTACTCCTCTAAAATAAATCAACAGAATTCCATGAAACTTTCAGGAATCTTGTTACATATGCCATGGCGCCTCCTATTCTGAATGATTTGGGGGGGGGGGGGTCCCATAGCAAAACGTGGACTTTGCCTCAATCCATTGAGCAAGCGAATCACACAGACAGCTGGTTTTTCCTTTAAAATAGGTTTACAAAAGAACGTATACATGTACATATAAAAAAAAATCATGTTATTGAAAAATACATGAGGGTATGAACTGCACCTCTTCACGCCGGCGTACAATATGCTGACGTAGTGGATGGCGGAATCCAGTTGTATTTGGATTTGTGGCGGAATTTGTATATGTCACTTTAATCTTAAATGTTTGTAATTTTCATATTACAGGGAGACACACACACACACTTGCCATTGTTGTTGAATATTTCGTGTAAATGTTACCTGATGAGCTTCCAACTTTTGAGATGTTCAGTAACATGATTTAATATAATGTAATTGATTGTGACCATCCTGAGAACGGAAAGTAACGAGAGGACACGATTGCTACGTTCCCTAGTCCTAGGTTCATTAAGCTACAAAGATTTCTTTTTATAACAAGTTGCTATGTCTATAATTTAACACTGATATGGGAAAAGTGTAATTCGTATAACATTTAGAATGGCAATCCTTGGGAATCGTACAAGTCATTTGGGAAAACGTTTTGTTGTGTGTTTACAATAGGGGTTTTAACAACTGGTACACGTAATGAATTATTGAATTCTTTTCTGCAAAATTCCAAAACAGGTTAGGGGATTCGGGTCTTTGACCACTTGTGCCCTCTCCAAAGTATATTTTAAAAGGTTTCTCTCCATATCAATGCTATTTTGAAATTATTTGTTTTCTTATCATGAACTCTAGACACTTCGAAATAGAATATTGATTACATTTAGCGTTTTATTCTTCAGCAAAAGAATTTTTAAAAAACGCTCTCCTAATTATAAAACAATTTGAGTGTTTTATCCATTACATGGTTATTGAAGCTTTGTTATCGTTTTAGTCGAAGAATTTTTAGGTCAAATAATTTATATTTGACTAAATGTATCAAAATTGCAGGCATTATAAGTTTGATCCCGTCTTAAAACAGATACAAATGGGGAAATTTTGCCAAAGCCATCGAAAATCTTCATATTAAGCTCGACCTATCTTATCTTCTCTGCTACCCACTGAGAAATAGACAGGTGTACNCACTGCTACCCACTGAGAAATAGACAGGTGTACATCGCTATTTTTTTTTTTTAATTTAATCGTTAAGTCTAGAGAGGGATTAAATAGAAATTTTGTGAAGAACAAACAGTTCGCACGTCATGGTGGCATTCTTCCGAACATAAGCACGCAGTTACATTGCATCTCTGTTTACTTAGTGTTTCCCAACTTCATTCAGAAGAAATAATGGTGAAAGACGAGATCTAGAACACGACAGGACTATTCTGTAAACGACTAATTACGATTTAATTAATAAGGATTTAATATCCTGGAGATTATTTCGTCTCTTTTCTTGGCAGCCACTTTATGTCCAAAAATTCACCACAGGATAATCAAGCTATGGCGAATAAATACTCATAAAGAAATTGCTTCCTACCGAGATTGTCTTACATCAATTGTTTGATTTAACAAGACACTTGGACTATCCCAAAGCGCCGTACAGAAGCTAGTGGGCACGTACATTACAATATCTACGTCTTTGTTTCTCTTTCAGTGAGTACTGATATTGTCAAATGTGCATCCTCGTGTCAGGGCGCCTGTGTGTAGCCGTCAGTGAGCGGAATGTAGCCTGCCGATTCTCCCCGAGATAGAGGCTTCTATAAGCAGGTAAGATGTCTCCCTGAACATTGTTTATTCCAAAGTAGAAATTTCTGTACCTTTTCTGTTGAATTTAGTTGTTCTTTTTTCTGTGAATTAAACGAAAGTTTATTTTTCATTATGAAAAGTTTAGCTTAGAAAAACCCAGAAAACACTAAAACGACAAGCTACAAGGAGATATGTCTTAATAATTTATTGTCAAACTTCGGAGATAAAGGAAAGAGTCATAAATCTATCAACAGTAGGCATGGTTGTCAACCATATAACATTTATCATAATTTGTCTAATCCAAAAATAAATACTAATGCACGGCTTATTGTAAAACCAACCTCAGTTACAGATGTGTAAATGAATAACCTTACCAATTAATGTTTAAACAACATAATTTACTCACAATTGCTGATTCTTCCTTTCATTTTTGGGCATATAATACATCACTATTTGTATGTTCTGGTGGTTTAAACATATACAGTTTGAGTTTTAAGACTCCAGAAATTTGTCAACATCTAAATAAATGTTAAAGTTTCTCAATCAGCTGATCGAAGAAGGTCGCATTTGACGTCATGGTACCACGTGACCCTAAGTAATTTTTAATTAAATCGGGACTTGGATTTTAAAACCATATTGTGGCTGATCATAGCAATATTTTGTCGAACTATCGGAATTCATTACTGTATTACTATACACTTAATTAAGAAAGGCATATATAATTTTGTAGACTTTGGAAACAACGCTCACACTACAAAAAGAAAAAAAAACCACCTGTCTACATGTATTATATTCCGTGATGCAATAGTTATCAAAGAAGGAAGTCATTTTATGTATTAAAAAATGAGGTAGTTTCTAACGTCAAAATGCAGGTACTAAAGATGGTTTTGTTGAATATCAAATTGCAGAAAGGTTTTACTCTAACAAGCTACAACCAGAGAAACAAAATTATCTTCAAAATACTCCCAGCACCGTGCAGAATCTTAGCCCCAGCACCGTGTGGAATATAATTATCATAGCTTTATTAGTACTTTATTAGTAGTTCTCATAATTATGACCCCCGACTTTAAGAATTTATATCATCATGAGAAATGTGTACAGCAGGTTTGATTACCCTACCATAATTAGACAATATTCAGAACCTTTTTTTATTCTTTCCATTTTATATGTATACATGCTTAGTTTTTATTTCTTGTCATTTTGTTTTTGTTTTATGTTATTGATGTCGGTCAAAAGCTCTCTGGAGCTTGTGTTGTATTGTTGCACGCGCATAGCCGACTTTAAATAAATCTTTTTTATTCTATTCCACAAGGTGCTTAAATTAAAATGAACAGAAAAACGCTGCATTTCATCATATATGTGAAGCAGGTTTGATCATCCTTGCATATTCACATAACTGTGAAAATTCTTTACACAATTGTAACATGAATACGGTTTTTCTTTGGTATGGTATGATTAGTATATTAAGTTCCTTGTTGTTTAATAGGGGGAGGGGGTCTTCTTCCTGCCAGCAATTGGGAGTTATTTTGTATGGATATGTGTCCTTTTTATCCTAAGTATGGTACGCATAAATTTCCTCTTTCTTAGTAGTAGATTTTTTTTTCTTAGTATGGGAGGTCACTTTGCTGGACCTGAACCCAGTATAAATAATCTGTGTCCAGTGCGGCTGGCGAAGATTAATAACATTAATTATGATTATTGCCGAAATTATCTTTTTAAATGAATATCAAAACTTTGTATCGGGTGATATTTGAATGAACCAACTGATTCTGAAGCTGTAATGTAGAATGAGAAGCTACAAGAATATTTAATATCTGAGATATCAATGCACTTTTACGAAATGCACGGGCATTCAATAACTAAGATTTAGGTCATATTTTCCCATACAAAGTAGTATAACCTTTATTATATTACTTTCAATTTTATTAGAACATTAATTTGTTTTTAAAATTTCTCATTGGTTTAATTGAGTAAAAGATTAAAAAATTTGAAATTTAAAGACGTAGTATTAATTAGTTAGCTTGCGAACGTTTCCGGGCCAATTCTGTGATATGGCCCGCAAACTTTAAACGGGGGGGCGAGATGGTGGGAGGGGCGAGGGCGGGTAGGGCGCGGGTGGGGGAAGGGGCGTGTGGGGGTGGTGTGTGGGAGGGCGGATTGGGGTTTGTAAGGAGAGAAGTGTGTGGGGTAGGGTTGTGTGGGTTGCGTTAGGTGGTGGGGAGTTGATGGATGGGTTGGGGGGGGGTCGGAGAGGTGAGGGGGTGGGAGTGGTGGACAGTGTGAGGGATGGGGGGGGGGGGTGAGGGGTGGGCTTGTGGGGGTGGGGGTGGGTTTGGGGTTGGGTGGTTTGGTGCGGTTGGGAGTGGGCGAGGGGGGGTGTATGTGGAGGGGGGTTGGGGGGTTGGTGTGGGGGGGGGGGGTGGGTGGGGTTTTGGGGGGAGTGGTGGGGGGATTTGGGGGTGGTTGGGGGAGTGTTTTGGGGAGGGGGGTTTTGGGGGGGTAGGGGAGGGGGGGGGTGTGGTGGGTTGTTTAGTGGTTGGAGGGGGTTGGTGGGGGGGGGAGGGGCGGGCAGGTGGCGGGGGGGCGGTGGTGGGGGGGCGAGGGAAAAGGAAAGGTTTTTTTAGAAGTATATAATAGATAAATATACTCGTACAAGATGCACGGACATTTGATATCTGCGACATCAGTATACTCTTTAGGAGGGAACTCCTATATTGTTGATAACATTTTTCGTGAAGAAGACAATATTGGTGATTACAAAAAGTGTCATTGTATTTTCGGAAATATTAAATTCCGCGCAGCTAGCTACTAGTATACGAGGTTCTTATGGATTAATAGTTGACGAGCTGATGGTTGAATCTGAAGGATACAGCAGTAGAAAAAGAAATACAGAGTACGCAGCACCGATCCTAATCAGAGGTGTCGAGGCAATTCCGACCTTAAAATTTCTAATTGACCGTCTCTGAATACAACACCATCACAGTATTCTGTGCTATCTATCTCTCCGTCCCGTCCATCCATCCTATCCATCTATCTATTCTACACGTATTATCTTTCTATCTGTCTGTTGTATCTGTCCATCAGCCCGTCATATCTGGTAGATCTCATGGGATTTTATGGCCACAGTCGGGTGGTTGGCTTACAATTTGCTTATTAAAGGGACATGAAACACGTTTTGAGCTGAATTTATATATTAAATTCAATTAATGCAAAAGAGACTTTTCTGGTTTCCATATATAGAAACATGGTCCCGTATTTCATCAAACGTGTTCAAAACCCCCGAGTAAGTGAATATGAAAGTCCTCGTTAGATCATGACTGAGATTGTGCGTGTTAATGATGAAAAATTCACTCTCATATTCTCACCCGAACTAATGTGGTTATA
>CAJDSM010018289.1:7415-22801 GCA_903981925.1 Ostrea lurida
TGTACTGTACATCTAAACATTCGTTTGGTACTGTGCATATAAACATTCGTATGGTACTGTACATATGAACATTAGTGACGTATTGTATATATAAACATTCGTTTGGTACTGTACATACATGTATAAACATTAGTGACGTACTGTACATATAAAATTCGTGTGTACTGTACAATAAATTAGTGACGTTACTCACATATAAACATTAGAGACGTTTTGTACATGTTAACATTCGTGTGGTACTGTACATATAAACATTAAGTGACGTAACTGTCATATAACAAGTATTAACGAATAAAGAACACTTTCAAAAAGTTTGCACGGCAGTCTTCTATTTCAAAAATGCATCGTATTCAAGTATATCAGAAAGGACCATCAAGTTGTATGAATTATACAAAAAATATGCTCCAATCAACACGGGTATCCCAATAAAATCTTTATATTTCTGTAGAAAGAAAGTTATAATATACCACATATAGAAAGAAAGTTATGATAATATACAAAGAAAGAAAGTTATGATAATATACAAAATATAGAAAGGAAGTTATGATATACATACAAATTTATAAAAACGGAAGTTATGATAAATACAAAATATCGAAAAGGAAGTTTATGATAATATACATGTACTATTACACATTCCAAAAATCCTTATATTTGTGTCTAATAGAAAATCTGAGGATACCATGGTCTCCAAACTTAGATAAAAAGAAAGTTATGATAATCAGCAGTATACTTTTACACTTTCCAAGAAATAATTCCTTGCAATTGGTAAGGCTAATTGTAAATCGAAGAAGCAATCAACACGCATTTAAGTAATTGCTGTCATAACTTCGCCATCTCTTGGCGGGATAATCCACTTGTAGTGCTGTCATGGCGTTTAGTTTCCGTTTGAAATAAAGGCAGTGAAAATCGGCTTCAATAGAAATTGATATTTCCAGCACGGGGTTGAGAAGAAATGATATGCGTTGGACTTAATCTGTCAATATTTGACTTGTTTCGGGCTGTTTTATTGTTTCTTTTATTCCATAAATGAATTGATCTGTATTGAATAGGAAGGTGTCCAATTGATGTGACGTCAATGGAATGATACAACTCTATCCTCATTAATAGTGCACTCCATAGAAGTTAATGATTAAAACGCAGTGGTACTCGGCTTTGATTAAATCTGACACCCCCCCCCCCCAAATTGTTTCATTTTAATATATTTCAATTCTAATAGCTTATAATATGGTGTTTTGTTTGTTTGATTTTCACTATTATTTATATACATGTAAACGTCACATGCAGCTTCAAATGAAGAACCACAAATTTCGTTGTGGTCCAAAACAGTGGTTCTTCACCACGTCAGCACCTACAGAAGACACGCAAGTTTTACCTAGATATAATGCATGGTGGTGGAGAAAGGGGGGGGGGGGGTCAAAGTCACACATACACTGATGCCTATGTACAATTAAGAATAAATGACTTTATATCTTTTGAAACTTGGAATAAATTGATGTCATATACTGTTTATTACAGGTCTTTGTCACTGTTGATAATTTTGATTGGTCTGAAAGACGGGAGGCATGAGAATTAAGAACTGATGGACTTAATTCAAAATTCAGAACGTTTCGAAAAGTATACAATGAATATCAATTGCCGTGATGTTCTTGTCATTGGTAAGTACAGTAAAATCTCGTTATATCGACCTCGATGGAACTGATAAAAATGCTTCGAGATATTAAAGGCAAAATACTTAAAGAATTAGTACTAAGCACTTTCGAACAGCTTTGGCATAACCATGGCATTCGTAATATCAGTGTTCGAGTTACCAAACTTCGACTGTATTATTTTGTAAAATGGTTTTCCCCTCTAAATATTTTAAGGCATTAAAGTTCCATGTACATTTTGTGAATGTTTTAAAGAATTTGGAAAAAGAAATATTATTCAAGTTTGATTAACCATTTTTTCATTTATGTCATTAAAAATATACATTATAACGATCCCAATGTAATTCTATATAAACCTTTAATTAACAGATGAAATCTCAATGCTAAAGACAGTCCGAACAGATTGAGGGTTTTTTTTTTCGCCACTTAAAGGTCAAGTATAATGAAAATAAAAAAAGAAAAAACCTCTCTAATGTTGATATATTGTAAATTTCACTTAAAAATTATCATTTTTGTAAGTTTCTGATTTTTTATGATATATTAATGTTTGAAATCCTTTTTAAAGATGACAATATTCAATATACCCGACTGAGTTACGTTCCTTGATTATGACGTCATCAGAGACACTGATATAAATCTAGCAATGAAAGCCTGTAAGAAAAATGGGATATTTTCTGGATAGCATGAAAGTGACGAGAAAATAAACGAAACTGACTCGACATTATGAATACAGACTTATACGGATGATCACATACTAAGTACATGAGGTACTAAAAACATTCGACAGAGACAGCGATCGATTTAGATCATATTATATATGCAAACTCAACCCCAATCCGGCCGTCTGAAAATTTTTTGCGGCGATAATTTCTCGAGATGTTCGGTTTTCCTATGTATCCCATCCCTTTTTCATTTGTGTAATCGATTCACTATTTTGCCATGCTTTACATATTGTTATCGCGGTGTCACGTTATGACAGTCAATTTCTAAAAGTTTTAAAACTTTGGAAAACTAACTTACTTCCAAATGTATTTATGTACATAATAAAAGTAATACTTCAGTTCTACTTAGATCGTAATTATACGTTAATTTGTTCTTACAAGTTTCCTTTTCCCCCAATAAAATTATCTGTTATCGAATACATGACAGTGGCGTAGAGGGGAATACGCCTAAACACAGCGATTTCTATCAAATACGGTGACTATCGATCTATTCCAAATGTCCGATAGTCCAAACACTCTTTTTAGTTCAAAGGCCGATAGTTCGAATAAACGTCATGATGTGGAGAAGGGCTGTCAAATTTTTAACCTTTACTCGGCATTTCACGTCATTGAGCAGTGACTTAAATAATAATTGAAATTCATTCTGACAAATGAAATATGATTATAAAAAATCATTTAACTTGTCAGATGTGTGGATCAGTAGAATATGTAACGCGATCATCAAAAATAGCTAAACCAATGTATACGGATTCGGAGATATATGTTAAGTACATGTAAGAAATAAGTTTTGTCTGCTGAGAGCCTGCATATTAGAATTTAGTATTTTTTAAGCATGATATTCTCATATAAATATCTTATGTACATTCTGTGGTTTTAAAGTGGGTGTTGCCCCCCCCCTCCTCTCTCTCTCTCTCTCTAAAAGTGAGGGCACGTGTCCCCTTGTCCTACGCCCGTGATATCGGTATTCTGTTTCACGTTGCATAGTACAGCATCATACGATGAGGAAAATATAAACTAGCTATTTTTTTTTTTTTTTTAAATTTCTCATGTCAAGATTAAAAAAATATATATAAAGAACTTACATTTTAAAAAAAATAAACTTGGGCTGTTGACCTTCGGCCACTGACACAGTACATAAATATTTGTTATTCACCCCCCCCCCCCCCCCCCCCCCCCCCACTTTTTCCCTTTCGTCATTCCTCCTCCAACCCAATGATAAAAATGAACATAGAAACTTTATCCAAAAATATTCCCCAAACGTCAACCACCCTCATTTATAAATCGCTCTGCATAGTGTCTCTTCCTATATCTTGGTAGGTAAACACAGACGTCCCGCTGGTATCGGTCACCTTTTTGACAAGTTGAATATATCAATGGGGTGAAATTTTCATCAAATTGTTATATCAATGGGTAGCCAATTTAACCTGTCATTACATCAATGAGTGGCAAGTTAATATATCCGCTGGATTTCATCCTCTAATAAAGTTTGTCTAATTCATGAAATACATGTATTATAACATTTTCCCCACGATTTAACTACAACCCGGGTGTGTGCACTTACTTGCAAGGGCACCAACTATACATAAACACACCACAACTTTGGTATAAAATATATACGATTGGATCAGAATTCACAAAGGAAATATATGAATGGGTATGAATTTTTAAAATATTGAATATATGAATGAGGGTTATTTTGAAAATCCCAGCGGCGGGACGTCGTATCCATAAGTGTAGGTTGACCGGGAAGGGGGTTGGGGGGTTGGGTTGAAACAGTCGACTTATGAAGGTAATCGGCAGGAAATAACATATTCATGTAGACATGTATTTATTTTTCATTGGGTTGAGGTACCGTTATGATAGTGGTAGGGAAATGTCGCGAACAGAATTTACTGAGCTCGGAGGGTTATTCAAAACCGTCTCTTTTCGATCGAAAGGATAAGTCTTTCTAAAGGAATGTATGAATGGTGCTGTCAATAAATTGAATTGAAATTGAAATTTGGATTCCTGGGGGGGGATACATGCTAAATCCCTGGTCTGACTTTATTGCGTAATTAAGACGACGCATTTCAAGTCGCATGTATAAAACCCTCCGCGCTAGCTATTCTGCTTTCTTCTATGTCTCTCGCGAGTGTCTCTGATGACGTCAAATTGCTAAAGGAGTAACTGGCGTAGAATTCGATTGTCCGCAGTTCAGTAGGTGATTTTTCAACAAATTAAGTGGCTAAATAGCTGAAAGAGACGATTTCTGATTCAGGATTTTATTTGATTAAGCATGCGAAGTGTTTAATCAAGAAATTCGAGATCTTCAAAATCCATTATACTTGACCTTTATAAGATGTTTCTTAACCTTTTGGAGGCTGCTAGGTGCGAACATTTCATCGTACTTGTAGTTAACAATTTGATGTTGTATACAATTTAGTGAAGGAGTAGGAAAGAATCCCTAGCCATCTTGAACAGGAAATTTTCTATCTAGCATTCTGTCTAATGCAACAGTAGATATTTTTATAATCACAACTAACCCGGGCTGACGAATTCACGTGCGGTCAACTACTATGTACATGTATGTCTTTAGGCAGCTACATCGGTCAACTACTATGGATGTCTGTAAGACAGCTAGTTCGAGCTTGTAAATGTGCAGAAAGATACAAAACACTGTAGTTGAGCTAATGTCATTTATTTACTGAAAATGAATGACGAAGTAAAATATGGCATAAAATATGTAAGTTGAACAAAGTTAATATAATTTAATGACTAGATATAGATGACCAGGGATTTCACAAAACATCACAAATAATGATGAGTATAAGCAAAACATCACAGTTACAAAGAGTCGAAACAATGCCTTGTGTGGTGAAATAGCCGGAAGAGGCGTTTCAAATTCATCCTCCAGATTCAAGGATAAAGGCAAAGATAACGAACAGTGATCAATCTCGTAAGTCTCAAATTGAATACAAAATCAAGAGTTTGGTAAACATGGACCGCTGGACACACCAGAGGTGGGATCAGGTGCCTAGGAGGAGTAAGCATCCCCTGTTGACCGGTCACACCCGCCGTGAGCCCATAGTCTTGATCAAGTGAACGGAGCAGTCCGTAGTCAAATCAGTGTGTGAAAAACATCAGACAGCATTACTTTCCACAGAACTTTCCTCTGGAATTTGATTAAAAAATTAATTTCTACAACAGGATATGTCAGTTTCATAAACTCCAACTATTTCTGTACTGAAAATTGTAGTAACACTCTCGGGAGGCCTTAGGATCAGCTGGTTTGTGTTTAACATTCGAAGTCCCTTTTTGTTGACAACTCTGCTCACTGCGAAGTTAACAATACAATACTCAAACATGCCCTTGCAATCTATTTCTAATCGGTCCAAAGTCATTCCCTGACACTCATGAACAATGATATCAAAATATAGCTTTAATTGATAGTAGTGTGCGACTGCCGACATGATACTTAAACTTTGGGTCATACTTCGTAAAGTTGAAAGGTCTAATATCCAATTCCCCTGTATCAGGAAAAGTTATCTTCACATACTCACCATGCATCAGGAGAACATTTTCCAGCAGCCCATTCATTAATGTCTCATTTAAATTTGCAGTTAAATAACTGGGGCCCCAATCTTTATATGAATTTCCCTTTCACTCTATTCTAGATATAGAGCCATCGTATCCGTTGATAGATTGATTGTTCGTTTTCGCCCCGTTGAGAATATTTCGGTCATCATTGCCGGTGAAGGGCTGCAAATTTAGACCAATGATTAGCACTTGTGGCTTTTAGCAGTGAGGGTTCTTTTGCGTCCCTCACCTGCTGCGACACGGCACACCCGTTTTTAAAGTCATATCCGAAATGCCCATGATTCTCACGTCTAAATGCCGAGCTCTTTGCGACGGAACAATCACTACCAATTTTGACGTCTTAGGCTTGACACAGTCAGTCCGAGCACGGGGATCGAACTCACGACCTCCCGATTACGAGGCGAAAGTTCTACCACTGAGCCACTGCTCATATCCATTCTTCACCTACAATTAAATCATAAATGAATATTAAATTAAATTGTGACTTATTTACATTTTATTGTACATCATAATCTATGATAAGAATACGGCCCAAATTGAAGATATTAGTTAGATATTGTAGAATAACAAAAACAATACACATGTTCTTAGACATCCACAGGAATATTCACATATCTAACTCAATACATTCACTAAAATGCTTTTATTTGTCATAGAAAAACAAGTATTTCATTGAACAAGTAGTTCTACGATATTCTTCATGCGCATTGCGCATGTGCCCAAAACACTCAAATCTTGTGATTAAAGCATGCGTAAGAAATCGGAAACTATTTGAATAAACTATCGTTTGTTTTATTTGAGCTAAAAAAAATTAACAAGAATATCAGTAAAACTGATGAATATGCTCCCCGAACTGCACCTAACCAATGAAAAACTTATTTTACGAATGACTTACTCAATGAACCATGACTGTTGAGATAAAGGGTTATTAATATAACAAATGTTGAGTGACCCCAACCTTTACAAATGACCTTGTGTGACCTTTGCCAGTTAGTCACTTGCCTATTCCTAATTGTTTGTGCAACATATCATCAATACCTGTTCAAAAACAGTTTAATAATAAGGAACTTTTTCCTCATACAAGGTATATCTTCTCAATGACCTTGGCTTTGAGAGATATCAGAATGAAAGTTCAATAACTGTTGAAATATTGTTGAAATGAAGTTTATTTTCATATATAAGATATGTATTTTAACTTTTAAAAAGTTTAAGTGACCTTGACCTTCACAAAATGACCTTAAGTCACCTTTGACTAAAAGTCATTTGCTTGTTAATTATCTATGTGATATACGATCAATACTTGTTCAAAAACTGTTGAATTAAGGAACTTTTTCATTGTATTTTATATATGTTCTCAGATACCTTGACCTTTTAAAAATGACTGAGTAACTTTTAACTGAAACCCATCTGCCTGTTAATTATTTGTGGGATACTTGTTGAAAACTGTTAAAATACTTAAAGGCACTTTTCCCCTTTATATGGTACATGCTTTGAGTGACCTTGATCCAAATATCATGTCCCAAGAATAATCAAGATCAATTATGATGAATTTATGATGAAAGGGTTAGGTGTGAACTTATATGTTAAAAACCTGTTGAAATAAGTTCCGAGTGACCTTGACCTTTTCAAAATGACCTTGAAAAGACTTGGATCACAAGCCCTTGTCACAAGAAACATGTGTGGTAAATTGTATCAATTTATGATGAAAGGTTTAGGAGATATGAGCCGGACGAACGGACGGACGGACACAACGGCGACTATATGCTCCCCCGCATTTTTTCGGGAGCATAAAAATTGCTCTTGATTCACTGAATTCTTGAATATCAGAAAAAACTTTTTGTATTTTGGAAGTTGAATGCTGTTCGGTGTTTTTTTTTTCTTTACTTTTCTGTTGAGCTTTTATAGTAAGGCAGCAATCAGCGTGACTATAACCAGGGCGTTTAGCAAAGCGCGGCTAAAAACTATATACCATGAGCAGATACTATTTTTAAAACTTGCAAATTATTTCCCCCTTTTGTTATCAAACGTTTTGGAGAGGAAGCATATTTGAAATAAACATGAAAAAATAGGATGTAAAAAGTTACATGTATGTTGTGACTGTTACGAATAAAACGTTCAGTTTATGGTACAAGTATTATCAATTATACATATATCATATACTAGCATATCAAACCAGGAAATTACTACAACTGTGATTGTCGTGTTTAGTGGTGTTACTGTGTATTAATAATTCTCATTTCAGTGCAAGCAAATTTATATACATACATTTACCAAAGACTATAATTATATTGTTTTGAGGCTGCCCTTGAAGACTAGGAAGAAGAAATTGTAAATATCTACTTAGCCTTAGGCTAAGGGAGCTGTCATGACAATTTGGAACATCAAGTGACTTTGAAAAGGTATGTTAAAGAAAGATGAACAGTGCCGTATGGACTTGCATTTTCCATACATTAGTTATTACTTTCAAAGTCCTACTTTAATTTCAAAGTATTGACTTAGTACCTATTGATGTTTATGGTGATGGATAATTAACCCAATATGGGTAATACATAATNGGTACCTATTGATGTTTATGGTGATGGATATAAAATGGCGAAGTAACAAAGTNATACAGATAATAAGCCCAATTAATATCGCCATACCTTTCCAGTCTCTGTAAAAAGAACGGTAACCGGAAATAAACAATCCCGCCAATTCTTGTTGTATCCATGATGATCCGTCACGGTAGCTCAGAGGTTAGAGCTTTCGTTTCGCAACCGAAGGTCGTCAGTTAGAGCCCCGATCGTGCCGACGTAAAACTAGGTAATCATTGTCTCTTCGCCATCACGGATCATTCGAGTATGTTTTTAATAACGATGTGTGAAATATTCTCAACGGAACGAAAAACAAACAAATAATCAATCAATCAACTTTAATAACGAAGGTCCTCTCCAGATGTAAGTTACATTTAGAAAGCAGTGGACAGCATTGGAGGTATTCTTAAATTCTTACACAATCAAAAATGTTCAAATGTTTTGAACTTCATGACAAATTACCCATCATTGACCTTACACATCATCAACTTCTGTCCTAAACATTGTTCTTTCTGTCAAAAGTTTCCTTGAAAAAATATTCCTGGAAACAGGAAGGAATTCACCATATATAGCTTTATTAGCTGATGAATCAAGTGATGAACTCAGTTTGCGGTGCTTATCAGATGATAAAACCCATCAAAGATCATTTCTTAGGCATTGTAAATGTACAGAAAACTGATGCAAAATCTCTCAAGAGTGAATCTGAAAAACGTTTAATTTTAAAGAAAGACAAATGTAGATACTTGAATATCAAAGATAATGTTTTTTGGATTTGATGGTGCGCAATACCATGAGTGGTGAAGATACAGGTAGGTCTTACAGTACCTTAGAAGACAATCATAGTATACCCGGTAAGTACATAGTCAAGAAAATATAACACTTCATTCAAATATTAATTTAACGAAACCAGGTTATGTGATATGTTGACTTTGTAGATTTTATTTTGTTTTATTGAATCCAAAGATAATTAAAAAAAATATGTGCACAGATAGTCTCGTGCAACCAGACGCTCAGCTACATGTATCTCCGTAAACCGAGAGTCTGGTCAAGATCATCTTCGCAAGCCAAGTGTCCGATTCGCTTACTGTCATCTCCCCTTTGGCAGATTTAGTCGAGTTTTTAAGCCTTCAAAATATCGTGCTTTGACTTCCCAAGGCATCCAATCAAATTGCACCATTCATACCTGTTCGGTTTGAGTGAAGTATGGTCCTTGAATCGTTAAGATTAGAAAGGCAAGTTTTAATACGCGATTTACGCCTGAAAGAAGCTTGCAACAAGTATGTACACCTAAATAAAAAAAACACCATACAATTGTTCACTGGAGGGTTTCCATCAAGAGCGATATATAACTCGCATTGTCCGTTAGGTGGCAATTCAGTCGCGACTATATCTGCCAAGGGGGAGATGACAGTAAGCGAATCGGACACTTGGCTTGCGAAGATGGGTCAAGATACGCGAAAACGTTTGTAACGTCAAAACGAGGCTTACCAAAATCCTGGTATGTACTAGTAATTTGATTGGCTGATCGACAATCGAAAATAACGACTATCGACGAAAGCTGTAGTAGATTGAAAGTGGCGTTTAAGTGTGAGGATTTACAAATAGAACGTTTAGAAATATAAATTAATAGAAGAGGAAATGATTTATTAGCTGATCTACCAACGGGATATGATAAAACCGTTGCGTATTTAATTTTATCAAAATTATTTTGGAAGGCAAAGTGAAAGTATGATTTCCATTTGACAGCGATTGTGGTTTTTTCTGTTGTACTGCTAATTTTCCGTTTAGTATCACTAATGAAGTATTAACTAATTAACATCAAATCTTTCGGAATTGACTGTTTTTTGTGAGGGAGATTCAAAACGAAACTGAATTAGCGCTCCCTAGAGGTAAAAGTTATTATCGCGGGTCTTTACCAGACTCTCTGTTCGTCGGAGATTTGCGTAGACAACCGAGTGTCTGGTTGGGCGAGACTAGTGCAGTGATGATTATGGAGGAGAGTGACATGAGAGACACCTTTCCTGTACATGTATTCCTTTCTCGTCCAATGCCTGTAAGCACTGCTTCAGTGGAAAAGATTTTCAGCCTGATGAACTGCATATGCAAAGAAAACAGGAACCCACCGAGGTCAAGACACCATTTATGCCCCGATGAGAATTTGCAGACAAAGTCAGTCACTGTCCCCATTGTGTCTAGCATTATAGACACGTTCAACATCATGAATGCAAGAAAGAGATGAATGTAAAGATAACGAAGAATGATTAATCTCGTAAGCCCTCCAAATAGAATACTAAAACAAGAGTTGGGCAAACATGGTGTGACACTTCCGGTCTCATCCGAAGGATTGTTCCATTCAGTCGCCTCTTACGACACGCTTGGGGATGCTGGGGACCTATTCTAACCCGGACCCCCACGGTAGAGAACCTTCGCTGCTACGGCACTGGGCGATTTTTAAAATTATTTACATGTAGTATTTCACCTACAACCTTACAAATGTATGTAGGTCATTCATGTACAAACCCCGATCTATGACGATTTTACGAAAGAAGCGAGATAACTGTAACTTATTGCCTCTTCCTATTTTAAAATGCACAATAGTAAACACTTTCATATAGTAAATCAATGTTTAACTTAGGACACATCAAAGATAGAAATAACTACAGCTAACTTAACGCATTCAGGTAAAAATTTACATATCAACCTCCAAAGACAACCTTATTTTAGGACATATTATAATTTCATAGAAAGAATATAAAATTATATATTAAAAAAAGAAGAGATACATGTACTTGTTTAGGGTCCAGCATCGATAGATGTCTCTCCGTCTTCACATTTTTTTTCAACACTAAACCTATACTAGAACATTGTACATAGCTGAACTTACGCACACTTGTCAGATGTGTGTAATGAAATTTGATTTTATTGGGGCCGATGTTTTGGGGGGAAAACTTAATTTTTCCATGAAAATTCAGTTTTTAAAAATCATTTTTGTGAACACTGCAACTAAAAATTTATTCATTGTACATAGCTGAAATTTTGCACTCTTCTCTATTACATGTACTAAATGCTGATGTGCATTTTGAAATTTGGTTTTCTAAGGGTCAATATTTTTGGAAAAAGTAAATTTTTCCATTAAAAGTCACAGATTTTGCAAATCATATATTGTGATTACTACAACTCAAAACCTATGCAATGGCTGAAATTTTATATTTATACTCCATTCAATAACAATCACGTGTAAAATTTTCTTACATTAATAGCATGGAATGAGGGGGAGGGGGCAAATCTTTCCGCCTTACTTCATCTACATTACATGTAATTCATTGTTGAGGAATGTCTGCTCTGTCATCCTTGGGAAATTCGTATAAGGACACATAATCGTACGAGTACTAGTGGATGTTCACCCTGCTGCAACCAAGATTGTTCCAGATATTTTGCTGGATATATTTCGCAGAGACGTAGGACTGCATTTGAAAGTGGGGGGGGGCACACTAAAAAAAATCATCACGGAAAGTGGGGTGCAACGCAAAAAAAAAAGGTCCTTTGAACACTGAAAATAGGGGGGGGGGGCACAACTCTATAAATTACTGAAAAGTGGGGGGGGGCACACTTGTAAATTATGTGGCAAGCAAAAAAAAAGGTCCTTTGAACACTGAAAGTGGGGGCACAACTCTATAAATTACTGAAAAGTGGGGGGGGGGCAACACTTGTAAATTATGTGACAAGCAAAAAAAAAAAAGGCCTTTGAACACTGAAAGTGGGGGGCACACTCCTAAAATTGTGTTTTATGCAGAAAAAAAATTATTAGGAAAAAGTGGGGGGGGGGGCAAAAACATACTTTGCCCCCCCCCCCCCCCACTTTTGAAAAGTGGGGGGGGCATATGCCCCCCCCCCCCTCCCTAAGCCCCTGTTTCGTTTGTAATGATTCTAAAGAAATACTAGAAAACTGACATGGTCAGCAAGGGCCCGCCGAGGCTATCAAGGAAAGCACATCTGTATTTGATACAGAAATGTTTAGTACTGGTAATGTGAAACTTATATAAATTGTGAATTATAATATCCATATCAATTAACACACTGAATAAGCATTCTTAAAACAATATTTCAAGAAATTTTTACTCGATCGAAGCAAACCTCAGGTAAACAAAATATGGAAATATTCCTGTAAACTGACATTTAAGAATAATTCCATAAATGTATTGGTTTACCATTACGTTGGACAAAAAATATTATACACTTGTGCCTCTTATTGTAGAGTACAATTGTGCAAAGTTCAAAACTGTACGATAAAAACGTTCTGAGTTATCGCATCACATCTTGAGTTATCGCATCACAACGAAAATGTTGACGGACAGACGTATGGACAGAACCCAGAATTTATACACTTCTACCTCTTATGGTAGAGTACAAATTGTGCAAAGTTTCAAAAACTGTACGATAAAAGCTTTTTGAGTTATCGCATCACATCTGAAGTTATTTACATCACAAAGAAACTGTTGACAACAGACGAACGAAAGGATGGATATCGTATATATAATATACCGGTACCAATTATTTATGCACCAGATGCGCATTTCGACAAATTATGTCGTCTTCAGTGGTACTCTAACGAAATGTTGGGAATCCGAAACATGCAAGTAAAACTCTGTAAAAGTGAATAATGTAGTGCCAAAAAATAGGGGCCAAAACTTCGAAGGATCAGAGCTATGCCTGAGGAATCCTTAATTTTTAATGAATTCTAATTTTACCACTGCAATTAAATTACATAATCCGTATTCAACTATAACATAGTACATAGCAACTGCTGTAGAGACCCTCGGACTCCTATGTCGATCATACATGGTACATGCAGACAACAACTCAACTTCATGACAAACGGGCAATTTCAGTTTCTCCATCGTCAACTTCCATATTAATGTGGCAATATTCTCAATCATCACTATACATACCTGTATATCCACTTATTTTTCGCGAGTATTTATTTCGCGTTTACAGAGCCAGATGTTTATTCGCGAAAACAATCATTCGCAAGAATAGATTGATTGATTATTTATTGTTTAAGTCACACCGAAGAATATTTCACTCATGAAGACGTCACCATTGCCGGTGAAGGCTGCAAAATTTAGGCTTATGCTCGGCAACTTAGGGATTTTGAAGCAGGGGGATCTTTATCGCCCCACCTACTGTGACACGGGGTACTCTGTTTTTCCGGTCTCATCCGAAGGCCGCCCCCAAAAAATAGAGAGCAGAGAGGATAGTGAATGGAGGGATAAAGAGAGAGAGAGACAGCGGCAGCGCGCACGATACGCTGGCGGATTTAGAGAGGGGCGTGGGGGCGCAGTATGCTCCCCTAAAATTTCAAAAATTAGGGTACTCGGGGATATAAATACACATTCAATGTGCAAATATCTCGGTCAATAATTTACCTGCCTGTCATTAGCTTGTAAGAAAGCAAGGCTGGTACCAGTGGGGCGCACTGGGTGCCCATCGCACCCGCCCATTTTAAACTGAAGATGCTAAAACCTCTCTGGCTTCTGGGGGTTTCGCCCTGGACCCCCTACCAGGGCCCAATTCTGAATCCTTTAGGGGCTAAAACACCCCCAGACGCAATGAAAATGCTAAAATTTTTCTCAGCTACAGAGGCCTTCGCCCCTGGACCCCTACCAGGGCCCATCCATGGATCCTTTAGGGCTTAAAACACCCCCAGACGCCAATGAAATGCTAAATTTCTTAGCTTCCGGGGGCTTCGCCCCATGGACCCCCTACCAGGGTATTCCTGGACCAGCTGTGGACCTGACTAGCAGCCTTTAAACCTATACCTGTCTTGGCATCCCCCACCACACCCCAAATAGAAATTCCTGGTTACGGCCCTGGAGAGGTGTAACTTCACCTATGAGGTAATTTAATGGTTAATTTTACTCCTAAAATTCACTAAAATTCAGGAGCTTACGGGGCTTCGCCCCCTGGACCCCCACAGGGCCTTGCCCTTGACCCACTGGGGCCTTAAGGCGGCCCCCAGCCCTGCCTCTGAAAAAAAAAATCCACGCCCTCCCCCCCCTAACAGAATTCTGCGATCGCCCTGCCAAGTGTCGGTTTTGCCCACCTCTATTTTACATTATGTTTGGGACGTACAAGATTGATCCTTGTTCGTTATCTTCACCTTTTTATCAGCCGCATTACTAATTTGAATTTTCGGCGAACAGTTCGATTTAGTATGATTAGAACCCTACCGTATAGCAGCAACTCTTGTCAAGGTCTTATCTCTCGCATCGTTATGGTGAACTGGGAATAAAGTCCATTTGTCGACTGTAATCAATTAAATATCGCCTACTGCTTCTCAATTGAGAAAAATTGGTTAACAGGAGATCGGAAGTTGACAACATTACAAATGAGAATTCCATTCCTTTGCTGATGTACCCTCTGACGCTTGTTTTGGAAAAAAAGGAAGTGGTACTGAATGCAGGGTACTTGTAGTGTGCAACCCTGCAAACAATAATAGTCGGTCACACTTGTGTGGTTGTGGGACTGGATTTCTTTATCGTGACACGAGACCACGGTTTTTACGGTCTTATCCGAAGGACCGCCCCATTTAGTCGCCTCTTACGACAAGCAAGGGGTGCTGAGGACCTATTCAAAGAAAAACAAGATGGCGGTGTGATATAAGTTGTGATCACTTTGTTTCTCCTTTATACTGTATACGTAAAACGTCCAGTGCATGTGTTATAACGCCACCAATAATCCGTCTCCTGTACACGTATTTCACAAGCCTAGCTTGACTCTATATAGCAAACATAAAAACTTTAATTGCGTTTGCTTTCGGTTAGATTGTGTCTAGTAGGGACTGTTGTCTTCTAGCTAATATCTAA
>CAJDSM010018291.1:15880-31958 GCA_903981925.1 Ostrea lurida
TAATTTAAGTTATCAAATTTGACGTTGGGGGACCTATCATCAATCTCCCTTAACACCAATATCACTCCGGAAGATGTTTTATTTCTCTTCAATGAATTTATATCATGTTTGTCTCTTTCTTATTTTATGAAACATAAGTCAATGAATAGAGCACCCTGTCTATAGACCTCAGCAAAATGCGTTATCAAAAAATGATCAGTTCGTCATCTTATGACGACTGTAACTTCACCATTATCATTAATACGTAAATGTATACACAACAGATACCTATGAGGTATGTTAACGAGCGCATTGTAATTCTTTAACACATATTCGCCATATACATACATATTTTCATGTTGTTTACTATTGTTATCAAAGTTAAAGTAGGAGAGCTATTCAAACAGTATCCCAATCAGACGCCTCCTTCAGTGAACAATTACTGACAGTTAGAGATCTAGGTCAGGACCACCATAGCCACGAACCGACACGCTTGTCTACTATTATGACCAAATATCAAATATCTATATTAGTAACCAAAAGATAAACGAAATACTTTTTTCACTAACGATTGACCAGAAACACCATCTCCACGATAGACGGAATAGTGGTAGTACATTCTCTATTTATATCTCTATAATTTCCACTCTGCTGTTCTGTAATAATAAACCCGCTAGAGAAGAACAGTGTCGAAGTGTGCGCGCCTAGGTGCAAGAACATAAACTCAACATATACAGATTGAGGCTACTACAAAACTACCCCTCCGATTCCATGATGATATACAGGTGCTCTGGACTTCTCCCCAAATTAACTATAGGAGCATATAAACCTATTACAGCCCGAACCTATTTGCCTAACGTCCTGAAGCCTTTTATTTATGAGCTACAAAACAACCTCTAACTTGTCCGACTCACAACATTCCGTACCAACCTATAACACCCGAGAAAACATTCATGGCTAGGTATACACTTTTATATCCAGAACCTCACTATCTATCTTCTTCTTTTTCTACAAAAATGCCAAAAAAATGCTTTAGACTAGTCAGTGACATGTCCCTATAGATACTCTACACCGCCCCGAAGATCCGACATCCTCGGTTAGGCAAGACACCACCCTATCAAACACACCTCTCTCTACCCGTGAATACAATCTGTACTAAGAACAACACACCTTTCCAAAATGCCCCTAATAATGTGTTCGAACCGATACCTCTTACACACCCTCTCTACCACTCGAGCTAAAGGTAACCATCTTGCCAGACTCTAGTATAACACCACTCCCCAAAATCAATACACTACTAACTACTTTGATCCAAACCCCCAATACCTATCAATATAACCATTCGCTTCCTGCCGTACATCCTCCGGACACTCCATCACCTACGTGGCTAAACCAGTCACCCCATACTACTGCCGACACAACTCTTCTCTCACCCGCAACCACACATAACCCCAAGATCCCAATGACATTTCCACACCACCCCCCCACACCCCCAACCACCCCTCGCCACCCCCCCTCCGTACCAACCCCCCCCCCTCCCCCACATGTGATTTCAAATCCGGCTTTTGTACGATATCCGACCCCCATATCTCGATACATGACTATCTTTACCAAGCTCCTGTCGAAAATACCCCCTGATTCTAAAATAGATGCCCGTATTACTCTACTCAGTCCCACCTCAATACATGCGAAACAAGTGAACAGATGACAAAATAATGCCAGTTCGGCTACCAGAGACACACCTACACTTGCATGTCTTGCAAGGCGTAACGTGTCCATACGCCTCTCGAAGAATGACAACAACAAATGACTTATACGTAATTCATTTCTGCAATCTTATAACTATGACTACATCACTCCAATTAGAAACACGTATACTATAGTACACGTTCTGCAAGTTCTGGATCTAGTCTACCTGGCCCTTCCAACTCCACCAGCCCTCGACCAAAGTTCACTGACCAATCCACCTTGACCAACATCCAAACTGCAAGCGAATTCAATAGATTAATATTTACTTAGCCAAAAGCCATTTGTTATAGCCCCCCAGTGCAATAAATGCAATTCCAACTAATCCTATGTACTATTTTAACCAAACACCCCCAAAACAATAACATATACAGATTCTTCTCTATGTCATTCTTACTCTCCACTCAGTACTACACATAAAAATGTATTCAAATTGACGATAACATTAAGATCATATTATCATCAATAAACCTCCTATGAGTACCACTTGACTCGTCCTTATGTCACAATTTACCCACTACACTCCTATTGATGCCATTTATACAATCACCTTACCATCTCGCTACAGTAACCAAGGAGTTTTCGGTTAACCACTCGCTCACCTATATGCCCAGCCCCATTGACCGTAGAACCCTTCTGGATAGTCGAACCATGTAACCGATTAAGCTGTCCATTTGTAGCCAACTCGTAAATAAAAACCCCAATCGCTCAACCTTGATCAAAAAGGTTCATTATCCCCTGCCTCTGAACTACCGACAATATTACATGTTACAACCAAGCCTCCTAAACTCCTATCCTAGCACTGTGAACTTCTCTTCCCCCCTCAACGGATAGTTGACTATCTCCAACACACCTAATTTGAGCCCCAACCAACCTAGATCATCTTACAAAGAAATACGACCACACATCTCACATAAATCCTAGTGCAGATCTCTTATCCGCTCATGAAACCATAATCATGGAGAACCACACTCTGAACTCACATTGAATAGCTATCAAGATTATCCCCGTACACCAATGATCCTATGCGGTGCTTAGACCTCGATTGCATCACCCCTCATCCTAACGCAGACACCATTCCTGCAATATGAATGCATTGAATAATTCAAACAAATACCGTATGAACGGATTGGCGCAGACTCATATAATCGCCCAGCTACGACTACTTTTACCACCAAAATGGGACTCCAGATTACCTTTTTGTGGCAAGCATACCGCCCCGCATCAATATTACTAAAGAAGGACAAGAGCGCGATTTGTTTTGATGCAGAGGCCCACCCAAGACCCCTGCATCACCCTTCATCCCCAGTGTTCCCACCCCTTGAGCTGCAATTCATTATCATTAATTGTATGTATACAGGCAGGATTATACAGTAGGACTGCGTATTGTTCTACTTTGTATAATATTTTTTATCTTGTCGACATATTGTTGATCGTTAAGTAGAGAACTATTAAACTTCCAAAAGCCTTTACCTTTTTCAAATGTATCAAAATAAGTAAATTACCATTCTTATCCTTATGTTCATTGGCTACTGTGAATTCAAAGTTGTTATTGAACAAAACTGCAGTGCCTCTGGCATTTGACTGGCCGGGTGATATGTAAACATCATATCCCCAAAAAGATCGAATTTGATTATAGTCATCTGAGGTAAAATGGGTATCTTGAAGAAGGTAAATTGAGAAATTCTTTTGTTTTAAATAATTGAGTACGTCTCTTCTTTTTTCGATTCCACCAAGACCTCTACAATTATAAGTCACAACACTAAAACTCATCTAACGGTTGATGTCAAAATACACTATACATATGTCTGAACTTATGCTATTTGTAAACATTACGTCAATAAAGAAAATATGATAAATTTGATAGCCATACATGCAATTTTCAATAGAGCAAACACTCGCACATCTTTCACACACGGACAAACATAAAAACAAGCACAAAAACACAAAAAATATATACGCCATGTTAATTCCTGAATGGGTCCTAAGCTAGCCAAGTTTTTAACCTACAAGTTGAGAAATATCACCGGCTGTCCTTGTCACATGGTAAATAGAAAATCGTACGGGGCGGATTTACTTTTTCCGTAATTTTTTGTCTACATCATCAAACAAGTCGAACTTTATTCTGCGACCACCACTCTGACCGTATACAGAACCATTAAAGTACCACGCTGATGTTATTCTTTCGTCCTTCTAGAGTTTTGAAATCAATTCACTGTTGTCTTTTGTTACATCATCTGTGACCTTCATTTCATTCGCGAGCGCTTTGATATCGGATCTTTTCCTCATGATTCTGGTCTTTGTCTCAGATCAGGTTGATTTTATATCTAGAGTTGTATTGCAACTTTAATTTGCAAGATGTTTTAGGGTCTTTGCTCACACCAACGGTAGCACTGTTAATATAATACTTCACATTTAAAAGTATTCAGTGCGAGTTCTAAAACACAGCATCATACGAATAAGCATATAACTGCATTCTGTCGGCTTATCAACAAAGCTTTCCCTCTAGCTTGAGTGGATACAACTAATGAGCTTGGCTTCAGAAGATAACACATTGGTAAAAAAAAAAAAAACTTTTTGGGAGAGAGAGAGAGAGAGAGGGAGAGAGAGAGAGAGAGGGGGGGGGCTGTATTTGTTTGGTCGGTCAATGGAGAGCTACAGGATTGATCCTAAGTTGCTTGTTTACAGTCTGTAGATCTCTATTGTCTGCTTCTCAAATAACAGGTAGAGACTGGGGACATAATGGCGATATTCTAGACCAGTTCTGGAGAAGGCAAACGAATAGACCCGGCCCAGAGAGAAGTAAATTTTGATTGCGAATTCACTACGGAACACAGAACAGTTAAAATACTGTACCGAATGAACCCAGTTCAGTTGAATTCAAATGCAGCTAAATAAAAAACAAAACAACACAATACTAAAAAAAAAAACTCACTGCCTGTAATCTTCTTTAAGTCTTTGTGTTTAATTTTTTCAATTTTGTATTTTTGGGTAGTATCGCCAACGGGAAAAGATCGATCTGTAGCTAAATGTCGAACCGTAACGGTAGAAATACAATATTCCGGATACCCAAATTGACTAGAAATCCCCCAAATATCCGCATTTCCGGATATCCAAATTGACTAGAAATCCCCCCAAACACTCGCATTTCCTAAAGCTAAGATCCGCCACCTTCACATGCAGAATCACTAGACTTTGGAAATATGGGTTGGATAAACTTTTATGGGTAGGTGTCCCGTACGGGTTCGCGGCGTATTATGCTTGTGCACCCACTTGCGTGGATTTAATATTCATGAATAATGCTTACGAAATTAGTTTCATAACCATGATTTTATTAACAAATCAAAATGCCACTTGGTATAATGCTTCTAGGAAACGTGACAGTTACAAAGAGCAAAAGGTTTACTTGTGAAAAAAAGGTGGAAGAGGGTGAGGGTGGGCAAGGTGTGGTGTACATCCTGTGCGGCACGAGAAGGGAGTTACATAAAGGGGCATGGACACTTGTACTTTTTGAGCTAAAATAAATTCAATTTATATATTTTTCATTTTCAATGTTTACAAGGCTTTACTGGTGTATTTTTAATTGTCAGCAAAATTTGATTGTCATTTGATGAGTTACATGTACAGGCGAGCACTCACAACTTTGTTATGTAAACAAGCTCGTCCCATTTTATGCCCCCGTTCGAAGATCGGGGG
Organism: Ostrea lurida; assembly: GCA_903981925.1. Taxonomy (NCBI): domain Eukaryota; kingdom Metazoa; phylum Mollusca; class Bivalvia; order Ostreida; family Ostreidae; genus Ostrea; species Ostrea lurida. The sequence continues at coordinate 21,302 of CAJDSM010018291.1, forward strand.
ATTGTTTGTCTGTCGTCATTTTATCACGTCATAAAATACATAACATAGTAAACATCAAACTCTATACTACCCATCTTCAAATTAAGCTTTAACGGTTAAACTATTATTGAAAAGTTTATGGTCAAACTTACAAGTCCAAGTCAGAAGATCAACAATTTGTTAGCCCACGAAAGTCGTTCATAGGAGCAACAGTGAAGTATCTAAACCCTATAACTTACCATTCAAAAGTACAAGCCAATCTTAACAATAATTCAGACAGAATGACAAACAAGAAGAAAATAAACCAATCTAGGGCCCCCCACCCCCCCCCGATCTTTGATCAGACGGGCATAACCCCACCCCACCCCCAAAAAACAACACAACGTTTTAATGTTAGAATATTATTTCTCGCGATAAATAAAAAACTAGACTTTTCAACGCTAGACAGTCGCGTCTTCAACTAAATAAGGAAAAAGGAAATATTCATATCTAGTGATCCATCATTCCAAAGAATTACTTTGTTAAACTCTACTCTGATTCTACGCCTTAGTACTCTGAATTAAGTTGATATTAATTAAAGAAATGCTGGAGTTTCTCATTGACAATATCTTTGTAGTTTTTGTGACCAGGCCGGCCAGGATTATGAAATATCTTAAAAGCTTTTAAAGTCAACATCCTCGATCAAAATCTGAATATTGCAATGAAATGATTGTAAAGTCAATCATTCCAAAATAAAATCGTTATTCGCTATTGTGTATAAATTTCTAGTGTCTACAAGTTCAGAGATTCATTTCAAAAGTAATGAATATTCTATAGGTGATATATATAGTCTGAGTTTATTTCACGATCCCGGGAAGTCTTCCGACAGTCTGTCACAGTACTGGAATCCCTGTGGACACGAGCTTTTTGTTGGCTGACCTATTTTATATTCTTACGAGGCAGACTCCAGCAGTGACCTTTAATTCGACATTTCGATATAATTATCTACGACGTTTTATATCTATGAATAATAATAATTTTCATTCATACGGTTGATTCAATTCGATATTTCCCAGCGAACTAGAAATAAAATACACCACAGAGTCTTCCATATCTGCTTGTACTTTGGATATTGTATTGAACAGTCAACTTTTTATGACAAACGGGACGCTTTCAGCTTTTCCATCGTCAACTTTCCATATTCATGTAGCAATATTCTATTCATCACCTGCATATTGATGTGTATATTGTGTCTCCACTTATTCGATATGCAAGAGCTTGTTCTGCTTATGATCAGTTTTTGAATTGAGGCAGCATACTTACAAACATTTCGCAACTTTCTATGGTCGTTATATAACGATCTAGCTTGTCAGTATGACCTGTCCTTAGTCAAAATGCTGTCTGACGTGTTTCATAGCAATATAATATTGTTGATTACGGATTACTCCATTTACTTGACCAAGACAATGGGCTCACGGCGGCTGTGACCGGTCGACAGGGGATGCTTAACTTCTCTTAGGCACTAGTGTATATATAAGGGGGTCCATGTTTGCCCAACTTCTGTTTTGTATTTGGGACTTGCAAGTTACACAGATCTAAATGTAAATGACCCACATCAGGGGCAGTATATACTTGATTAGGATCTATGGTCATGGACTAGGCTACGGCTTAAATGCTAAATTTTCTTTAGGGCAGTAGACGGGCATTATATAAAGGCTGTCTTTTTAAACACAGGATATTAAGGTTTACAGACAAAATTACCAGTACCTGTGCTTTTAAAAACTTGTTGCCTCTTCGGACAAAAATTGCTGACGTTAAACGATATGATAAAATTTATTCCAACTTTATGATCCCCGGATTTTTTTTTTTTTTTTAAACTATACCGGAAATGTTATGATTATATGTTTTCTACTTCAACTTTTAGTTAAACCACATGTTCGAATTATCTCGGCGCGAATATTGCATTACGAGTATGATGCACTGCTGACTGCAGGTAATGTTGACAATTTGATATGAAAACATAATCATTTTGCATTTTGCCTGTACAGTATGTGACGCAGAGAAAACAACTTTTAAGCACTGAAACCACCATAGCTATGTCGAGGCCCCATGAACAGATGAAGCACAGTATCTGTAAAGGTCCACAAAGCGAAAAAACCCACAACAAAACCAACCACTGAGCTTCGCGAGTGTAGCAAGCGAAGCTACGCTTGCGAAGCTCAATGTTTTATTTTTTGTTTTGTTTTTTTCCACTTTGTAGACTAGTCTTAACAGATAAAACTGCCGACTCCTGTGTATGCATAAACTTTATGATAAAAGTTAATGTTTCCCTTCCCAGAGCCCTATACAGCTATACAGTATGGTAGGACTTCATTTGTCAAGGCGGCGTACGCCAAATATGCCGGTTGACCTCTGGTGACCCGGCGTACCACTACATTTGCTCGATTTTGGCACACTGGCGTATGCCACCCTCGTTGGTTTTGAAGGACCGGCGAGCAATGCGCTGTTTGAAAACAGTATGGCGGAAAGCGCATGGGAAGGTGATTTTTGTAGTAATAAAAACTGAGTAAACAATTTAGATGGCTTTGGTTTGAACGTAAATTAAACTCTTCCACATAAGATAATTTAAAAAGTAAATAATCAATTAATACACCGCTCGTTCATTGTTTACAAGATGTACACATTGGTGTAATTCACATATATCGTTACTTCGATGTGTTGAGACTGTTTTTATATACTTTTTCTTTTGTTTTTACTGGAATTCAAAGAACAGTTTATGTCAGTATATTATAAATCTTGTATAATAGTAAAGCTGTATTAAACTTTTTTTTCCTGTTCACATTAGTTTTGAGCCGGACGACTTTGATCATTTGTCAGCTGATTGCTTTAAGCCGATCACATGACCAGTGCACCCTGGCGTACGCCGATATCTGACAAATGAAGTTCACCCCATCACAATGTAATTCACATGTAGTCTAGTTAGAGGTCCCCATAAATGTGTATATGTCTTGCAGATCTAGGTTGACGCAATATGGAAAATAAAGATTCTTTAGAGAAGGGAGGAAGATGGAAAACTGAAGACGCAGAAGAAAATTCATTAGGAGACCGTCCTCCAGCTGATGATGTAAGCTACAGCCCACAAACATCATCCAACCCTCAAACATCATCCGCCCCAGTCACAACAAAACGCCGGGGGAGGCCGCCAAAAGGAGCTAATAAACAGACTCCAGAGCCCAAGAGTAGGAAAATTACACTTTCATATGTTCTGTATAACGAAGTTTAGTTTCTATTTAAAAAGAATCGTGCAAATGAATAGGACAGTGTCAAATTTCAGCTGGAACACCTTTTTTTCTGAATTTTATACATACAATTTATAGCCCTATGGATTTGTGGTTTCTAGCAAGGTTTTTCAAGGCGAAGAAAATTAAAGGCGTGAGAGAAAATGTACTAGAACTTGAAATATATCTTCAACAAATATGTGTTACGTGTACCTCAGTTTGAAAGATAAGATTGAACCTACAGCAGAACACTGATTGGCAGTGGAAAACCAACTGATGATTTGGGTGGGGGGGGGGGGGGGGGGGGGGGGTGAATGCACAAACATCTACATATTGCAGAAATCATTGCTTTCTATTTTGAAATATGGATATTTCAAAAGTGCAAGAAATTGCAGACCTGTTGTGTAGTTCAACTGAACTTAAATTAACATGAAGGAGGGTCGGGATAAAGGAGGGCGGAGGTGTGTCAGACCTATAAGTTAGATTTCAATCAGAATCTTGATATGAATATGATATTATTTTGATATTTCTATTTGTCAGCTTTTCTTGTAGAAAACATCAATCGTAGACTTTGACAAAGTTTTTGATAATATGTATACCATTTCTAGTACACATATCAGAGGAAAATGTCTTTTTGCCTAAAGCTGTGCACAGTGTATTCCTTAAGAAAAACGCCCACAAAATTACATTTCAACCAAATTTGACTGAACTTGAAATCATTGTTTTACTTTTGATGTTATGTACTCCAAATGATTGTAAATATCAGAGAAAAATTATGTGAAACTATGGGACATATCTCTCTTGTGTAATAAAAATGAGATTTGGTCTTTCTTTAAAGCTGTTGTTGTACCTGTCACATTGATCAAAGAGGTACTACCATAAGCTTTGCACTCGTCTTGTATTTAATTATTTTCTTTTCTAGGCTATCCCAAAAGAAACAGAAAACCCCCAGTGAAACTTGATTATCACAGTGAAGATGATGAAGAAAACAGTTCATTGTTATCTCAAGGAGTGAGTGATATTTCACAGGATGTAGCACGAGATTCAGAGGAAGTGACAGTTACACCAAAACCGAAAACAGGACGCAAAAGAGGCAGACCTAGTAAAAAGTCACTGGAATCATCAGAGGACATTCCAACACCAAAAAGGAAAAGGGTAAAATCGGATGTAGGTGAAGAGGACAAAAATGATACACTAGATGATTCTTTTTCTGGTAAAAGGGAAACAAAAGGTAGAAAGGGAAGACAGAAATCAAAGAAAGATGTTGATGTGGATGATTCTAAAGAGGAGAATGATACAAGTGGTGATAAAACTGACAAACAAGGGGAAAAACAGCAGAAGGATTCTAGTCACGACACTCCAAGCTCCAAGGGGAGGAGGAGTTCTGGAAGGAAAGCCAGTCAAAAGAAAGGAAAACCACAGCAGAGTCTGAGCTCAGAGGATGACGCTTCCGAGGATAGTGAAAGGGAAGTAACTCCTGTGAAAAAATCTGGTAGAAAAGGGAAAGCATCAAAGGTATGAATGAAGAATAAAATGATTTTGTTTTTTTCTCCTCAACATATTTCCCACATCAAAGTTATACATGGGTGTATGGGAATCAAGTTGTTCATCTGAAGACAGGTAGGGAGCAAACATGTCCTATTGCATTGAGATATTAACAGTCCATTAGCAGTAAGATGAAATTAATGTAGTTTGCTTTTAAGAAACGGTTCATTACAGGAGAAAGACAAGTCTTCTTTCCTTGACTTCCTAACATGAAGGAGTTGATTTAGAGACAAGGTATAATTTTTCAGAGTACTGAACAACCTGCTGATTCGGAGGTGACCTGCCTACGTTGTCAGGAAAAATTCCCAGATGTGCCCAAACTCAGAAATCACTTAATGAGGAAACACTGTGCACTGGTAAGAGTTCATGAATAATTATCATGCATTAAAAATGTGACTACACTCAGCAGTCAGCATCTTTAAAATGTTTGATTACTTTGGATATATCAGGAAATATTTCCATTTCCATGTGATGTCTTTGATCTCTACCAATACAAACTGTTCAAATTAATCTGGTACACTGGGAGACTCATCCTGCTACGTTCTCAAATCTGATTGGTTGATAGTCAGTCAAAATAATTTGCTTGAAATATCCTGGAGATCACATTTCAGGGTGTTTCACAGTAATACTATGGATACGAAATTGAAAGTTAGTACATGTATATATTCACTAAAGAGTTGGTAGTCCTGCACTAAAATTGTGATTTTGTAATCCCAGGGGTAGGGGCTTTGGTTCCAGGGTGGGGCCAAAATGGTCATAGTAATTATTATCTTTATCATTTAAAGGACTGCTTTAATTTTGCTAAATGTGGTGCATACATGTATTCACGTAAAGCAGAATGACACAACCTTGGAGTTTTGACTTTAGGGCGGTCCAAAATCATCATATAGTGTTGATACAGCATAAACTATGTATAAAAGTCTTTCATCATTCTTTTTTCACTACGGGGTGCATTTATGTTTTAAGGACTAAACAGACTATATGTTGATCTAGGCCTTATATTGTAATGCATATTGTATATCATATGTATATTTGAGCTTATATACTTTGCAGTATAGTGAAAATTGTCCAGAGGGGAACGATGACCGCGGCTCAGTACGGCAGATCCTAAAGCTGAAGAAAGTCTTGTACTGCCCCAAGTGTGACAAAGAACTGAGAAATGTGCAGTATTACTTTAAACATCTCGAGTGGTGTGGAAGAGAGGTAAATGTTTCTCAAAGGCCTATACTCAAATTGATTGTGAATAGTTTAGATAAATTTAGGGAATATCTACCTTCTCATTTGTGATTTGCGACCGTTAATACTGATTTAACGGTTGCAAACTGAGTTTTAACGGTGACGCATAAGCGGGGCTGGTAAAACGGATGTTTGCAACTGTTAAATCAGCATTAACGGTTGCAAATCACAAATGAGAAGGTAGTTATTCCCGTTCTAATGCAATTTTGCTTGATGTTTACATTTGTTTTGCTATTTTGTTATGAAATGTTTATGCTTGACGTTATGTTTTTGCGTCATAGTATTTTGACGTCACAATCCAAAACTTCCCATCTCGTTTACACTCATTCTAATGCAATTATTTTGTAACATGTATTTTGATTGGCTAATGCACAGACATTTGAGATGGTTAAATGAGCGTTAACTTTTCTTGACATACATGTGTAAGTCATGTTGAGTGATGATATGTACATGTTTTTGAAAACTCATTTATGAAATACAATCTACTGCTTTTAATAAATATGCAAGCTGAGTGTTGTATTCTAAAATCCTAGACATTCTGAAGTCTGACTTGAAGAAGCTGGAAACTGCAGGCTCTGCATGCATCATGTAATTTGGGGAATACCAGCTAGCTGAGAAACAATGTGAAATCAAAATGATTTCTTTATTAAAAAAATAACACGCAACAATGTCCAAATAATGCAAAACAAAAATTAAAAAAAAAAGTTTAGGGTCGGGGGGGGGGGGTATTATCTAGTAGGGAAGGTCGGGTAACCGGAACCATACATATTTTTTTATTTGGCCTAAGAACTATTCATGATAAATGTTTGCAAGCTTGTTGAGCCTCACAGATTAATCAAAATCAATCTACAGTGTGTTTAATTTACAATTTTACTTGTTCAAGATAAAGCTAGATATTACATAATGGATGCAATAATTTCCCGTAGCAGAATGACACATTCACAATCAGGCAATCAAAATCAGCAAAATATATGTATATTTGTTTTCCAATGGGTTTTTAGACTTTTCCTTTTTCTGGTGTTTCCAAATGCTCGATTCTCTTTTCGTTTCTGGATAAAAAAAAACCAGAGCCATAGTTTGACATGGAGATGATTCTGTTAAGGAACACTTCTCCCTCAGTTAGAAAAGCCTTTCTTTTCCTTTTTATTTGGTGGTCACTAGGGAGACATCTCGGTACCCACCTATCACACGCATGACTTGAACAGAAGTCTTCAGTGAGAATATTACAAATCAATGATTTGCTAACATCATACACTGACACAACTTCCATTAAGGTAGATCTCTACACCATCATAATGGCTGACTTCCTTTTGAAAATGGATGAAAATATCAATATCAGGGTGATATATTAATTCATTTCAAATTTAGATACCTTGCTGAGTAGTTCAGTAGGTTAGCACGTAGCCTACTGAGCTGTAGTTTGCGGGTTCGATACCAACAGGAGTTTTAAATTTTTTTCATATTGCTTTCTACTAAAACTGCATTTTTTGATGAAATAGAGTGAATTTGATTGTTTTTAATTTTCAAAATATTTTTTAACATATCGCCTACTTTTCATTCACATAGAATTTCTCTGGTGTAGCATTCCACTTTAATGTTAGACTTTTCTCTTCCATGATGATGTCACGAATACAGTACTTCTTCTTTTTGTTCATTAACTCTCTCAGCATCAGTTAAATCACATGAGTGCTCAATTATAAAAACACTTTTGCTATTTATAGATTAAGGATCTGGAAACCAGCTTCCTCCATCATTTTTTGTTTCTGAGGATGTCCACTGCTCTTTTTTTCTGTATTTTCAAGGACAGTTCATTGCATTTTGTTGTTGTTCATAAAGTCTCTGTTCATCCTATAACAAACACTACTGTTTAAAATGATATCAGCTGGTGTAGCTGTGTCATCACATTTTATACCCCAAAAAAATGTTGACAATATAAATCCAAAAGGTTAAGTGAGGAAAGCATTATTTTCATCCTGAGTTGCGTACACTCAGGTGAGCACGAGGTCTCATTTTATTCCAAACAGTCATTGGTGATTTGATATCAATTGATGTCAGTATTGGCATTAAAAGTTTTATGCAACTGTAGTACATGCAGAATTTACAATATTTTGAATAATGATAATTACATGTTGTTGATATGCTGTATTAAAGTTTAGTAGGTCAGTGTAATCACTCAGGTGACAGAGTGCGCTGGTAATTATATTTCCTGGGTGGAAATTAGTGGCATTTGTTTACGTGATGTGTTAAGAATCACCAGCTTCTAAAGTAGTTTTGCATTTTTGATATCATTGAACATCTTTTGGGTAAGGGAAACTAAAACTGATAATTTTATTTCACCCGAATGATGCAGTCTTTAAGAATCTTCTTTACTCGGGAACATCTAGCAGACAAACTGTGTGTGTTTACCAAAAATATTGTTAGTATAGTTCATAGAGCCTGAGTCAATGGTTCTGGTGCATGAGCTGAATGATTCCTATCATCAGGAAATCCGAAAACTAAATCCAGTACACATAATATAGGATGAAATGAAAAGACTGTTAGACTTATGAAATTCTTGGCTGTTGTTTGTTAATTATCCTAAATTTGTATCATCTGTGAGCATTGGCTCACAGATTTCTTGTTCATCCATAAATTTGATGTGTCCAAAGTCAACAAAAATTGTTTTTAGATGATGGAAATATGAAGTTGTATCATAATACTAAATGAGTTTGACAATTTTTATTCACTTCAAACTGCTGCCTACAGACCATTTTGACTATTCAGTACTTTTGGTTAGGCAGAACAAATATTAAATTTTATAACCAAAATTGCAAATAAAAACCAAGAGCAATTGACAACATATCTTTAGGGCTGTGCAAAATACCGTATTCCATATATTGCGATTCATTAATTAAAAAATATCATATTGTGATTATGTTTTGCAAATACCGGTATATCCAGCGATAATGTTCAGACTAGGAATTTGTGTCAGTTGAGATTCCTTCACATTAAATGTTACGTTTAATATAGCTGATTCAGAAACATTTCTGTGATTATTTTTAAAACACCCAAGACATAGTTTTTCCACTTCCAACAGAGCAATGAATATACCGGAGATTAGCACCAAGTCTTGCTTCTTTATTTTCATATATTCTGCATAGAAATGAATCTTAAAATCAAGAAATTAAGAGAAAAAGGTTGTTGATATTCTATTTTGAAAATATTGCCAATACATATCGCAGTACATAAAAATATCGCAAATTATCATGATACAAAATTTTTCAACCGATACACAGCCCTGCAATAGCAATATATGCCCGTCATGGCCAGACAATGGTAAAACCACTATGTGAATTGTGACCTTGATCTTTTGACCAGTGATTGATTATTTATTGTGTTACGTCCCTCTCGAGAATATTTCACTCATATGAAGACGTCACCATTGCCGGTGAAGGGCTGCAAAATTTAGGCCTATGCTCGGTGCTCATGGCCTTTGAGCTAGGAGGATCTTTATCGTGCCACACCTGCTGTGACACAGGGCCTCGGTTTTAGCGGTCTCATCCGAAGGACCGCCCCATTTACTCACCTCTTATGACATGCATGGGATGCTGGGGACCTATTTTAACCCGGACCCATACAGGTTTGACCAGTGACTTTGGCTAAGGTCATTACACATCCTTAGGTCTAGGGCAGCCATTTTGTGAAATAATATTCCAATTCATGCACTCAATTAAATGTTAAGGCCAGGCAATGCTAAAAACACTATGTGCATTGTGACCTTGACATTTGACCAGTGACCATGGCTCAAGGCCTGGCACTTCTGGATCCAGGGCAACATATCTGCAAAATATTTTTCAAATCCATCAACTCAGTGAAAAGTTATTAGCCAGGACAATGTTGAAACCAGTATGTGCATTGTGACCTTAACCTCTGACTAATACCCTTGTCTCAAGGTCATGACACACTCTTTAGCTCAGGGCAACAATTCTGTGAAATAGTATTCAAATCCCTGCACTCAGTGAAAAGTTAATGGCCGGACAATGTTAAAAATGACTATGTGCATTGTGACCTTGACCTTTGACCTAGACTCAAGGTCATGACACTTTCTTGGGTCTAGACCAACAATTCTGTGAAAATATATTCCAATCCATGCACTCAGTGAAACTTATGGTCCAGACAAGGTTAAAACCATTATGTATATTGTGACCTTGACCTTAATCAGTGACCATGACTTAAAGTCATGACACTTCCTTGGGTTCAAGGCAACAATTCTGTGAAATATTATTACAATTCATGTACTCCGGTAAAATGTTATGGCCCAGACAATGTCAAAAACCACTATGTGCGTTGCGACCTTGACCTTTGACCAGTGACCTTGACTCAAGATCATAACACTTCTTTGGGTCCAGGGCAACAATTCTATGAGATATTATTCCAATCCATGCACTCTGTAAATGTTATGGCCCAAAACAAGGTTTAAACCATTATGTGCATAGTGACCTTGACCTTTGACCAATAACCTTGGCACTTCCTTGGGTCCAGGGCAACAATTTGTGAAATATTGTTTAAATCTACAGAGGGTGTCAGCAGTTATGGCCCGGACAAACTATTTCGGACGGACGACGGACGGCAACGCCAAACATAATATGCCTCGTTAAAAC
>CAJDSM010018291.1:36092-46377 GCA_903981925.1 Ostrea lurida
CACGATAAAGATCCCTCCTAGCTCAAAGGCCATGAGCACCGAGCATAGGCCTAAATTTTGCAGCCCTTCACCGGCAATGGTGACGTCTTCATATGAGTGAAATATTCTCGAGAGGGACGTAACACAATAAATAATCAATCACTGGTCAAAGATCAAGGTCACAATTCACATAGTGGTTTTACCATTGTCTGGGCCATGACGGGCATATAATGCTATTAGGGCTGTGTATCGGGTGAAAAATTTGTATCATGATATATTGCGATATTTTTAAATGTACTGCGATATGTATTGCAATATTTTCAAAATAGAATATCAACAACCTTTTCTCTTATTTCATTGATTTTAAGATTCATTTCTATGCAGAATATATGAAAAATAAGAAGCAAGACTTGGTTGCTAACTCCGGTATATTCATTGCTCTGTTGGAAGTGGAAAAACTATGTCTTGGGTGTTTAAAATAATCACAGAAATGTTTCTGAATCAGCTATATTAAACGTAACATTTAATGTGAGGAATCTCAAACTGAACACAAATTCCTAGTCTGAACATTATCGCTGATATACCGGTATTGCAAAAACATATCACAATATGATATTTTTTATTAATGAATCGCAATATATCGGAATACCGGTATTATTGCACAGCCCTAAATGATATGTTGTCATTGCTCTTGTTTTTATTTGCAATTTTGGTTATAAAATTCAATATTTGTTCTGCCTAACCAAAAGTACTGAATAGGTCAAAATGGTCTGTAGGAGCAGTTTGATTTAATCTTTATCCCTTCCTTTTACATTTACTTTAACATCTATTAGAGGTTTCACCAGTAGACAGTGTCCTTTGTTTTAGTAGGGTAACACACAAAGAAATGCTACAGTATTTACAACGAAATCCAGTAATTGACTAATTATATTTCTTACTAAGGAAAATTAGATATTCAGTAAATGCAACGAAATCATATGCCATGATAAATTGAAGTTTAGAATGGGCAAAATTAAGGTAGGAGGGTTATTAGCATAGCATTTTGACACTGAACTTTTGTTTTCCGTATAGCATGAGATATTCACCTGTACAGTGTGTAAAAGAAACTTCATGAAGATGTATGAATTTGAGCATTACCGAAATCACAAACTGCTAGAGAGGAAAGAGAAGGAGAAGCAGGAAGAGCTCGCTCGGTTAAAGGCATTGAAGAAGGACAAGAAAAAGGACGACGAGTCCGAGACCGATCAGTCAGGAAGACGGATGCGAAAAGCGGCCAAAAAGTAAGTGGTGAGCAGTCCCGCAGAATAAAAAGACAAATCTATAGCCAGAAAAATAAAAACAAAATTGAAATAATTGTCACTTTGGTATAGTCACCAGCTTTTGTCCCAGACCATAAAATTGGTCCAAGCATGTGTTCTATATGATTTTTGGACATTTCATCACAAAATTGGGGTGATTTTAAGCAAATTTTTGTATTTTATGATTTTCCATTAGATCTTATTAGATTAGATCTTGGGTACACCATTGCAAAAGTTCAAAAATTTTACCATCCTGATAAACTATCATACATACACTATCATTTGTGTGGAAAAAACATTGTTGAAACTTCACTTTAATTTTGACCCTTTTACAGGGCTGATTTTCACCCTTCATGGGCCTACTCCTTTGGACAAGAGTATATAAATTGTAAATTTCATGACTCCTGCATCCTGGGCAAAAACTGCATAAAATTTACAAATTTTCAAAAATTTTCTTCTGTAGAATTACACAATTAAATAGATAGTGATACAGAGCAGGACAGCCCCCCGGGGTTGATGTTCTGACTCGAGGGTGGGGCACAACTTGGTATATAATATTCATGTGTAAAACATCATCTTTAATGCTGGTGATGCTAACTTGAAACTAAATAGACATTTAAATAAAAAATGAGCTTGTAGCTCTAATGGCAAATCTTTTCATTTCACTTTGTGACCTTTGACCTTATAGATGACCTACTTAAATCTCTTCTGAACTATTTAGGCATATCCGTGTTTTGTGAATTTATTTTCAGTTATTTTGTGATCCTCTAGGGCTAGGTTAGGGCCACTATATGGGGTGAAAAATTTTCAGGGGAATAAAGAAATAAAAATTCTTTTAGTTAAAAAACACCACAACTGCTGAAGAACGGAAGGACCAAGGTTACTTAGGTGAGCGATGTGCTTGTTAGTATGCGCATATGATTGATTTAACATTTCGCATCAGGCCTAAATTTAAATATTGTTGTGTTTGCCCTTTTCCGACCCGATTTTCGGACGTAGGGTCGGTAGGTAGGTAAAATATTTTATTTTCTAAGCCAAAAAATAACTTCAGTACGTTTTTTTCTCTGGGTAGTAGGTCGATAAATATTTTATTTATTTGATAATGATATAATTTTGTCTGTACTGCTTTTGTAGATGCATATACATGTATATATAATATACATATATGTACTTTGTTTTTGTATCTTTAAACTTGCAAATATATCGTATATTATTGTGTTTTGTGAGCAATTCAAACATAGAAAAATGGAGGGGGGGGGGGGGTACGCACAAACCAATACACACAAATTTTTCTGGTCCAAGTTTAAGTCACCAATGACCGTTTTTGACCGTCGCACACTCGTGTAAATTATCACGGCAGTTGTATGCTACATATATAGTAAATGTTAATTACTAGTACTGCAAATCAATTGAACATGTGTATAAAAAATATTATTCTTTGAAGAAAAAAAGTGTATTTTCTTCGTGTCAATTGCCTTGCATTCATATTTATCATAAACTGGTGGGCTCATAAACTCTAACTACTACATGTAGTACCCATATGAAAAAAGTCGGTGGGTACATTCAGTCAGGAAAAATAGATATAAAATTTTTTAAACAAAATGGTAACATTAATATTCAACTTAAATGTTGGTATAATATAAAGTATACTTACAGGCAAGGTAAAAATAGTTAGTGTTTGCCTCTGCGGATTTTGTCATGCACTTATTTCGATAAAGAAACTTATTTCGGTATACATGTACTTACGGGTATTTATATGGCTGATATGCATGCATGATCATCCCGGTGTTTATTGACACTTTCCACGTGCTTGTATTTTACAGTTGCAAGCAAAGTGCAGGCTTGAAATTCTTTACAATACCTTTGGGAGTTAAAAAAAATTATTTCGGTTGCATGTCCCTATGTTCGGACTGATTCAGTGTGTCATTCGACCATATTCAACAATCAAGTGGTCATTGAAGCAAGGCCGTCGTTGTGATTGAGACAGCACGGACTGGGTCTGTGAATGATTTACGATGTACTCGGTATTTCCCCTTCTTCTTTCATGTAACAGTGTGTGTAGGGTTTCCTCAAATTATTTAATGTCTTTTCTCTCTCTCTCTCTCTCTCTCTCTCTCTCTCTCTCTCTCTCTCTCTCTCTCTCTCTCTCGTTAAAAATGGTTCATGTTTTGACGAAATATGTCCACTATCGTTTTGGGGAAAAATTAGTATCATCCCACAAATCTGAATATCCACATAGTTACTACAAACGAATAAAAATGAAAATAAACATGACTATGTGCAATAAATTATACAAATCTTTCACTGAACGTTTGATCATTACCGCCATGGTGTTGCGTTTTCTGGAGCAAATATTTATTAATTCTGCGTATCTTATTTCTACAACCAGTTGGTATTAGGCATACATGTATAATGCATCTTAAATTGCACGTGTCTTATTTCTACAACCAGTTGGTATTAGCATACATGTATAATGCATCTTAAATTGCACGGAGTGCAGCGATTGATCTTTTTAATTCATGATTCTCAATCATTCTGTATCGGACAAATTGTGTTGGGTCTGAATGCATGGTTTTTTGTCCGTTAAAGATATAAGAAACTTTTCCATATCTCAGTTACGATTTCCTCAACCTTCTCCCCCTAATGCTACAATTTCGTACCTAAATGCAAATTCAATTCATTTTACTTTATGAAACTATGCATTTTATATTAAAATGATACTTTTGATGATAAGCACGTTTTTATAGTCGCTGACGATTGGTATATGTACATGCGGTATTTGAGAGTGTCTCAGCTCCGAGCGCGTGACAGTAGAAAACTATAGCTAGGAGTACTTAGTCCTTATTGGAAAAAAAATCGAATGTTGAGCCGGAAATGCAGAAATAAGATTTTCGATTGGTCGTAACAAAAATGAATAAAAAAAATATCACCTGGTAAATGCAAATAAAAGATTTTCAGTCGGAACGAATTTACTGGGTCGGTCGGGAAACCGCAAACAAGCACAATTTTAATTTAGGCCTCAATCAATAACTTTTTGATTCGCACATACCAGCACTATTGAATGTAAAATTCTGAAAATGAATAATCTTCAAAATTTGTTTACCCTAATATGAAAATAAATATGAAAAATAATGATTGTTGTATATGTTTATGATTTCCAGGGCTGTCAATGTTTTGAAAGATATCTCTGCCACTGGTGATGCTTTTGCTGAGGATGATGATGATAATGCTGATCCCGAAGTGAAGCTGGATGGTGATGAAGATGCAGAGGACCAGGAGGATGAGGAGGAAGATGTAGAAGAAGATGTCAGCGATGAAAATATCATGACCGAGTCAGAGGCATCAGATGAAGACTCTGGGAAGGGTGCAAGAACAGGTATATTGGATTGAGAGATTAAAGGGGCATGGACACTATTTTGGTACCAAAATTAATTAGAAATTTGATTAATGATAAAATCGTAGAATTTGATTTTGTGTAAAATATAGCAACAAAAATGACAAGAAGATCTATTGGGACATCAGATTTTCATTTTCAAAACAAGGCATCTGATTTTGTCTTAGTATCTTCCAATGTTGTGTTTCAGTGACTTCTGAAAATTTTGATTTTGTTTCAATAACTTCAATTTTGTTTCGGTAACTTCTGATGTTGTTTCCAGTAAACACCACTCTTGTTTAGTAACTTCCAATTGTTGTTCAGTAACTTCCAATTCTGTTTCAGTACTTTGCATTGTTTGTTTCAAGCTTCATTGTTTTGTTCAGTAGACCTTGTTTTGTACTCGTTGTTTCATGTAACTCTGATTTTGTTTCATACCTTGTTTCAGTAACTTCTGGATTTCGTTTCAAGTAACTCCTGATTCTTGTTTCCAGTAACTTCTGCCACTTTTGTTTCAGTACCTTGCTTTCGTAACTTGATTTTGTTGTGCAGTACCTCCTTGTTCTCAGTAACTTTGATGCTTGTTTCAGTAACTTATGAATTTTTGTTTCAGTACCCCTTGTTTCAGAAACGTTCTGATGTTGTTTCAGTAACCTTCTGATTTTGTTTCAGTACCCTTGTTGCAGTGAATACTGAGTCGTTGTTTCCACGTCCATACTTCTGATGGTTGTCTTCTAAGTAACTTCCCCTAGCCTGTGTTGTATACATTCACTTGATGCTTGACACATTTCTGAAATATGTTTAATGTTCATAACGTGATAAAATGACCATTCTTGGTATATCAACCTGGATAGCTCAGTGGTTAGATCACATAACTAGTAATGCAAGGGCCTGGATTTGATACTTGGTAGTCCCTAAGATTTTCCTTAACTTCTTTTGTACATTTATACAACTTCACTGTATAATATAATAACTGACTTTACATACTTGGCAAAATACCGCAAGACTTTTTTGTAGCAAGAAGGAAGCGATTTGAGAATTTCAAGACAGTACTCCATCTAAAATTATGACCTGGGATCTTAAAAACACTTTTTAAAAATATACTGTAAAGGGCTTAAAATTTCTCGGGGCTAAAATTTTTATCTTTAAGCATTTCATGATGGTTTAAATTTCGCGGATAGTAAATATTCTAAGCTAGAATCATATACCCAAATACACTGAACAGCACTTCGCAATGGTTTTATTTTAGTGATAGTTGATATAATCGCGAATATAGCGAAAATAAAACCCACGCAAATATTTCCCCCTTTACAGTACTCGGGGTATTTGAGGAATACCGTTTACAAGATGTCAGGTGTTTTGTGGAGAATACTGTCAGAACTGTTGATTGACTTTGACATAAGTCGATATTTAAAATAATCCCTATATTGACCTGTATAAGGAATCATTGAGTACACTTGATGGTGTGATTCAGTAGGATGGAAAACATGATAGTTTATACATAGCAGTGAATCACTGTGTAGCTTGTTGGGTATGTGAGGTAATTAACTGTAATGGTAAACAGGATAATTAGCATAGTGACCAGGCAGTTATGTACACATCATCACGTTTATACAAAAACATATGTGCTGTCAGTTGAGTAGTACGTTTTCAAAGCAGTCTCGCACTTACAAGTTATTTATTGAGATTTTGGGCCAAATTCAAGTTCAAAGGACATAACTCCCAAAAAACATTGGGATCAAAATTTCCTGGTAATATGCACAACTTAAATAAGATGTCCTTGCTTAGTCTTAACTATCAAGTTTTAAAAATCGGATTGGCTATAGTTTAGAAGAGTTTGCGTGACAAGGTATTATGAGGAGTTTTGGAAAAATTCAAGTTCGAAGGGGCATAAACTCACACAAAAATAAGTATAGATAGGATATTTGACTTTGTTGTAATAATGAATTGTGAAACTAATTCTGCATAATTTTGTTCATGTGTGATATGTTATCAAATGTATTTGGACATGATCTTAGTTACATTATATATAATAACACATGCTAAACGTATAGGTTTTTAATGGCCAAATGATCATTTTGAAACTTAACTTAGGAATCTTTGATGGTGTTCCAGTGAGATTTTCACGAGGGCTTTTAGATCTGGGAAACATCTGGCATCTTCAATCAATCATTTGACATCTCTTCAAATTTTTCTTACAGACTGTGCACGTACAACTTCTTCTAAATACATCCACATCCAACATTTCTCCTAGCTCCTACAAACATAGAGATATTTCCACATTTCTTATTGTTTCAGAAGAATTCACCTTGTTAAAACAATCTATCCAGCTTCCTTGAATGATTAGTCAATAAGCTTGTGTCTATATCATACCCTTGTAAAGCTTTAATATTCTAACTCCCTTGAATTGGTCTTGATCATCAATTATAGAAAAAATGAACAAGTTATTATAATTTCACTCTTGCTTAGATATCCCTAATTATGTTAAGCTCTGGTCTGTTACATAATTCTATTTTAATGCTCACTGTTTCATTAATCTCTGTTACAATAGCTGTTAAGTAAGCCATCTTTATGTATTCAGGAAGTTATGATTTTTCTATCCGAGATTGGTTTTTCATTGACTCATTCCAGTGACTTTGAGACAGTTCCCTAATAAAGAGCTCCAATGAGCTTGGAAACATTAATGTTAATTAGAACAAAAATTCACTGATCAGAAACATGTCGAGTACTCGTTAAGCTTTAGTCGTAAAAAAGGGACTGACAGGAACGCGGTACGTTGTAGTGTTTCAAAGTATCTTATACCTCAGCGTTACAACACATAGGCGGATTTTAGAGAGGGCCGGGCTCCCCCCCCTCCCCCCCCCACTTTCGTGATCAAAATTATTATTATGATATTTAAAAGACGAAAAGATATAGCAAAATTAAACTCCTAAAAATAATGTAAAGTCTTAAAACTCTGGTGCTTCGCCCTGACCACCACGTTGGGTACATGCAGACCTCTAGCCTATTGGACCCCAAATTTTCAAAGACCCCCAGACCCCCCCCCCCCCTTTTGACAAATCCTGGATCCGCCAATGACACGTATGGTGAAGTCAAATAAGCTGTTTACGTACTGTTTCACACCTCACAAAAGGATGTTTTGCCCATACCAATCTCTGGTACACCCCTAGCCAAGCTCCAGGTTGCGTAACCATTACCACTGAATTTGCAGTATTAGATCAATGATTTACCAATGATTGGTAGCATGTCGAAGATGGACATCATGCTTACTGAACATGGCAATTCAGTACATTTCAGTACTTATTGGCCCCCCAAAAAGAGAAAGCCAACAACAAAACTTTTACCAACAGAAACAACAAATAGATATTGCTGATACTGACATGTATATAGAAAAATTCACAATTTTTTAAAGATCTCTCCATTCCTCTCTTCTGTCTCACATATCCATTCCTCATCAATAGATTAATGGGTATACTCATCATCCACAAACCGACATATCAGCATCGGATTGTCATGTAAAACATTAATTCAAGGACACTGGAAAGTTTGATATCTTCTACCAGCCATATCTGATCTTGTGTCTGTTGGTTGTCTGAATAATAGAAAAAAAACCATCATAATCTCTTGAAATCTGACTCACTTTAACCCTCACCTGACTGTTTGAATACATGTAAATTCCCCCGAGGTCCAATTAACGAACCAGGCCATTTACAAATTGCACCATTCAAGATAGAATACTGATGATTCCTTGTAAATGCAGAAGGTAATAAGAATCTAGACAGACACCACAAAAAGAAATTGAATTTCTCGTGTAAAAATATGTAGCTAAGGTATGTTGTTATAACTTTTTTCTCGCACCCTCCCCTTCCGGTCAGACCAATCTTTTTGGTACTCTAAGAAAAAGTTACCAACATTAAATTAGAACTTTGTTTGCAGTTACATTATATGCATACTGAAACGTCATCAACATGACAGCACGATGGCTATGGTCTTAATATGCTAAGCGATGTAGAAAGCACAAATCATTGTATTCAAATCAGTCATAAGACAGAAGCATTCCAATCTAACTCATTTGTCATCTCATTATGTGAAAAGCCTTGCGGTGCACTGTTGCCATTCTTGGTTGTGAATCACGACACAATTAGGCTATGATTACACGTAGGGGGGGGAGGGGAGAGATTGTCTAACATGGGACCCAACAATCTGGAGTCTAGTTCCACTTTGCATCACATACTCGTGATGCAGTGGTAGATGATAACGGATCAAATTCCGTTTTGTAATAAAAGAGTTGTTACAGCAACACCTCAAAGTGCACGTTTGTAATTAAAGAAGTCTTTTCAATGCAAGTTCCATTGTATATTTCTTCATTAAAAAACTATCTGGTTGAGAGCTATTCTGTACGCTTTGTCAAGTGATTCCCAGTCAATATATCTTTACTTTTTTTTTTGCCTCAAAACGGTACTGTATATTTGTGTATTTTTGGATGAAGCATCGGGTAACTTCTGAATTTGAAGACATTTCTTTTTTTTTTTTTTTTTTTTTTTTAAATTTAATGGCCGGATTCTAACGATATACCAGTTTTCCATCATGAGTGGTTCAAACTGGATTTCGGAGCCATGTTTACTGAATAACACCACCAACTAGAAAACCTATTTATTTAAACATGAACGAATTTAAAATTGGTTTGACTTTATACCTTTACATGGTTCGTACAAATAAACGCTGAAATGTTTAAGATTCATAACTTTGCTAATAAAATAGGGCAGTGCCAAGAGCGGTACAGATACCCCCTCATATATTATGGACTCAGGACCCTATCTTCCTTAAACACATCGGACTTAAGGATTTAGGAGGAGTTGCGAAGACAAAAGTAATGTTTGCATAGAAAATCTAAGAAGGCCTAACTCCTTCAAAAAAACATCGGATAGCCCTCCCCTTGCAATATGCACATCTCCACATGTTGATCTGTCTTATTGTACCAAGTTTCATTCAAAAATCCCCCCCAAGGGTTTAGGAGGAGTTGCAAAGACAAAGTGAAAGGAACAGACGGACAGGCAGACGGAACAACAGCGCAATAGCTTTTTATGCGGCGTATAAAAAAGGGTATTTTAATGAGTACTTGACCCAAGAAAATTTTAGTCAATGATCAGTACGAACGAGCGATAGTCAAGCACTCGTTGACATCCCTAGTTCATACGCATGTGATAAATCGCCGACTGCCTATGAGTGAGATTTTGCCGAGCTAAGGGTGAGATTGGGGTGAGAGTTTTTTTTATCAATGATTGCTGTAATAAAGGCCATAACAAACTTTAAATACTAGCTTTAAGTTGCATTTTTTATTATAAAAGCAATTATCAAAGTGTCACAATCAAGTTTCAAGCAGTTAAGTTGGCATGTGATAATAGTCTCTACTAATGTAAGATCTCTGTGAAGATATTTCTGGACATTGCGAAGGATTTTTGGCTTTTTTGATACAACTTTCATGATTAAAGGGAAACTTAATTGCCATATACACCTTACCAACATTTTTTTTGGGGGTGAGATATTCGTTACCTGGGTGAGTCGTCTGAGAATTGCTTCAAAAAGGGTGAGTCCACACCCCAAAAGGGTGAGAATATCTCACATTATGCTAGTT
>CAJDSM010018293.1:0-13212 GCA_903981925.1 Ostrea lurida
ATTGTTTGATATGGTATTATACAAATATCATCAGATATGTATAATACGATATGGTATAATAGATTATACGATGAATTATATAATATTTATTACATAAATCAATGATATATTACTATAGATTTTAATATAATATATATATATATAATCCGTATATTATAATAAATATCATATGTAATGTATTATAATATATATATAGTTCTATATTATGTACATTATTGATACATTTTTTTAGTATTGTAGTAATATGATATAAATGTAAGGATGAAATACTGTGCGTAAAAAAGCTAAATATAATAATGGTCCATATAAAGGTGTTGCCCCGTCGAGGTGAGCTTGTTTGTAATCTTTGATTACCTATG
The DNA here is from genome assembly GCA_903981925.1 of Ostrea lurida. Lineage (NCBI taxonomy): Eukaryota > Metazoa > Mollusca > Bivalvia > Ostreida > Ostreidae > Ostrea > Ostrea lurida. The sequence continues at coordinate 360 of CAJDSM010018293.1, forward strand.
TTTCTTTAATGAAAACCGAATACAAGTGCATAGCTTGGTATATTTAACACGCACTTGTTCAAGATGCTATATGTGCATTTTCAGGAATTTTAAACAACTTTTGAATTTTAGGGCATATAATGGACAAAACTGTACCTACTTCTTTATTACATATGAACCCCTTTATCTATCTTAAGAAATTGGCGTTTATAAGATAAATGTGTTCCAAGTATATCAAAATACACAAACATACCGTGAAATTATTTGTTGTTTACACACAGTTTTGATTATGATGCAGTCGACATTCTCCACAAAAACGTTGCGTTGATGCTTTGTGACGTCATCAGTTTCAGAGCGTGGTGATCCGAATTCAGAAAACAGCAGTGTGGTGATCCGGAAAGTCGGATCATGCTCTGTGGATTTTACTGTATTAAGACTCGTATCATTGATGGGTATATAATAAATTACAGGAGGAGTGGTCCCTCTAATGAGCTTCATCTTAAACTGGAGGATTGTTACGAACAGTTCCGAAATATTGAACGAGAGAGGAAAAAGGTCAGGGCAGCATGTTTCACTTGTCAAAATGTTAACCTACCATTCTAAAAATTTCTCCTCAATTTCTGTATATATTGTAAAAATTTCAAGTTTACTTATATTGATGTAAATGAAAAATAAATAATTCTATCGGTTGTTTACACTTGTAACAGACGGAAGCTGAGCTAGCCAGACAGAACCCAGGGAAGAAGGTGTCCAGTACTAACAACATTGTGGTGCCTCGTCTGCCCTCCAATCCATCCCGTGTGGACCGCCTCATCATCGACTCGTTCAAAGAACATGCTAGGGTAGGTAGTATTGCTTTTTACCGATCTCTGACCTGTTTTCTCTTATAAAATGTCTGTACTTTTTATGGAATTGCACATGCACACAATCAATCTTGATCATAATAATTGATGAATAGTAAAAATTTCTGCCTGAAAATGTGACAGATTTTATTATGAGAAATTCTGCCTTCAGATAATTACACTGGTGGACAAAATGGAGAAGCTGCGTAACTTTGTGTTACACCCGAGCATTCACTCAGCGCTGGAGAGATGGTTGGAGGGAATCCGTAAAGTTCAGGCCCGTCGAAAGGAGGAAATTGTGAACGCCACAAACCGCCACAGGAACATAGGAAACCGCCACCAGGAGGACAAAGGTGAAGATTTGAATTATAGAAATATTACACAGTGCTATTGTATAAGGTGTCCTAAATTTTCTCATGAATTTGACAAACAATAATATTCTTTTCATCTTTCAGTTTGGGAAGCTGATTAGACATTTGTTTTAACAACAACAAATCATATTTTAATTCTTTTTTATGTCTATATAAACTGTTTAAATTATTTAGGAAAAGTTTTGAACTTCATTGCAATTTAAAAAAAGAGAAAAGAAAAAAAGAAAAGAAAAGCATAGTTCATACATGTATGCTTTTGTTGAAAAATTGCTGTTGAATGTGTTATTCACTTTAAAAAAACTTGTATGTAGAATTGACTGTCATTTTACAGACGTGTTAGCTCTAGCTGCCAGTATTGGGGAACTGTCCATTCTATGCAGAAAGGCCAGAACAGCTAACTGGTGCGCCCTACAGCTGGCAGATAAAGACAATGTCCCTCTCACCTCACTGGGCTTCGAAATCAAAACAGAGATCACCGAGAATGGATTTCCAGTGTACGTGTCACAGCAGAATGTCATCGAGCTTCAAGAGGGCGGGGAGGAGCCAGAGAACTCCGAGGCCAAAGCCAAGACAGACAATAAGTAACGGGGCAGTAACGCAACGGGGGAGAGTAAGTCCTGTCAGGGGGCGGTAACGTAAGCGTGGAGAATAAGTAACGTCAGGAAGATTACTGCTGTCAGTCAATGTGTAGTAAGCATGTCAGTCTGTAATTCTGCTTTTTGTACAATTATTATTAGTTGTAACGTAAGGTTTAATAGTTGGAGCGTTTAATGTTATATCATGCCTTTAGCACATTTTTTGGTCTATTAGATAGAGTTATCATTAGCCTTTCTTTGTAGCAGTTGTTATTTGTATTAAGGGATATTATTCTGAGGATTACACAATATAGAATTATTTATTGTTGTCTCATAGAGCTCTAGTTATGGCAGATAGCCTGGAACAAAGAGAATTCAATAGTGTTCAGGATGAAATGTGCATGTAGTCGGTGTTTATTGCTACATCTAATTGTTGGTTTACAATTATATTGAATCATATGAATATACTCTGTAAAAATTGTGTGTAAAGTCCATTTGATGATACTGTCTGATTCTGATGTAAACATCAACAATGCATTATTTAGTTTTAGTGTTGCAAGAATTAATCATAAGAAATATCATGATTCATATATAACATAATTTGAATTTCAAGGAAGATTGTTCACATTGGCTTATTACACGTGTTGTGTGTGAAGAACACTTCACTGAATAGATAGATCTGAAGGTTTTTTGTGTGACAATTTTCTGAACTGTGTCTCAGTTCCATACTTAAGACACATGGAAGTGACTTAACAATATCAAATGGCAGAAATATTGCAATTGTTATTTTGCAAACCATGGCCTTTCTGTGATACCCGTATTTGGTTGATGCATCTTGTTTATTTCATCATTTACAAATTTTATGAGAAATATGATTTATCCTGCTTTATTAGAATCTCAAATTTTTAATTTTTTTTTTCTTTTGCACAAAATTCATGTCATGTTGACCAATCCCAATATTTGAGTAATTGATTGTGATATTGCAGACTTGTGACAAAAGTACGGTAGAAAAAAATACCATTCCAGTGGTTCTGGTTCACAGAGTGATTTTTAACATTGGTTGTGTGTTTTCATTGTGTTTGATCACTGCATTGTGTTATTGTACCATTGATGCTTGTATATTTTTATACCCTGTGCTTCATATGATATGTATATCCATGTAGCTCATTTACTAATTAAGGGCGTAGAAAATGTGCCTCACATTTACCAATCAAAGACTGAGCTCAAAGTGAGTCAAACTTGGTCATCTGAACATCATTAAAACGTAAAAGTGACAAGAGAAAAGTGTTTATAGATGGTGATTGATGGAAAATGAAATATTTTATAATCATTTGATGTGAGGCAATCTGAGGATGACTCCAAAAGAAATATGTATTCAATCTATAAACAAGAATTAATGTTGATACTCATACTCATCATCTTTAGTTTGTATGGAGGACTAATGTATAGTATTAGTGTATAGAACTAATGTAGAGAACACGTACTACAGTATCTACTGATGCATTATATTGGCATGATTCTGCTACACAAATATTGCTCAGATTGACTTGCTTAAATGTAAATGTTTTGTGAATTCATTAAGTTGTAGTGGTCTCTGGAAAAATCTTACATATCTGACTGATATATTGTATTCAAGTGTTCAGGTCCTGTGTTGGGTAGATCGATTTAGGGGAGCCACTGCTATTGCGTATTAGTTAGTCCCCTCTAGCTCTTCTGTACGGCGTGGAAAACGTTAATTTCATAGCAGGACATTGCAACAAATATTATTCTATCTGGTTGTATGTGTATGTAGTTTTAAATAGCTCCATATTTTTAACAGTATTCAAAAAGAGACAATATCCACAAAAATCAAAAACAGTGGTATTACTTGCGGTGGATATATTTTTATAATCAGATACCCTAGTCAGTAGTCTCCCTTTAATTCCATGCTATTTTATGACATTGATGTGCAATTTTTTCCTCACAGGTTGATAATGTATTAGTAATTGGATTATTGCTATGCTTGCTATAATTTTTTTTTTAACTTATGTGTTGCTATTGAGTATTGACAAATCCTTAGAATTATGGAGGATATTGTGATTTATTTGCTTGACGACGAGTGCTAATAATAGTGCTTAGTTAACATTGCAGCTTGCCCCTGTCCCAGTTTTAACTACCCCCCCTTACCGATAGTCTCCTATATCACAGCATGATCTCTGGTCATTACTTAATTACATTGAATATGCAATACACACATAAGTTTTGAGTCTGCTTCTCACAGATCTTGGGTGTTTTTGGTGCAACTTAAATTCTAGTCTCATTACAAATGATACAAATGTCTGTAGTTTTCATTTCTGTATTTGTAATTTGTGTTAAATGTTAGGCTTAAAAACTTGGGGATTTGTGTTGAATTGATTTTAGCGATTGCTTATGTTTCAGATTTCTTTGGTCAGTGATTTCATTGTGTGGTGATAGTGTGTAGCGTTGGGGAAAATTATGTGCACATAAAATAATTGGCTTCTTCAGTGACTTACCAGTGACTTTGGAAAAATAGTAAATGCAGACACTTCCTGCTTTAAATGACGATAAAACAGATGAAGCCTTTAAATATGTTTACATGTAAAACTTTAGAATCATACAATAGCATATAATTTTTGTAAGTTTGTTACGAAAGGCAAAAATTTATTTATGTATTATTCAAAATAGCGAGAGAAATTGCATATATATATATATATATATATATATATAGGACAGTATTACTGAATTTTATTTATCCCTGCACTTGATTTTGGGGGAAATAATTAACATATTTTCTCAATGTAGATAACATATTAATTAGATGTAAGAACCTAGAATGTAACTACAGAAGTATTAGCTAAATAAATGGAAAGACTTCAGTAAGCTGGAAATGAAAAGATGTCGATATTGCTGTTGTTTTGTTTTGTTTTTCCTTAGGTGCTTCAATTTATTATAGTGCATGTGTGACTATATTTTTGTATCTAACGGTGTGATATTTTCAACATATCTGTAGATTGCTACTAATCAAGTTTTTGTGAACCTCTAGTTCTCATTTGACTTGATTTCATTAGCCTCAGTATGACAAAAAAAAAGAGAGAGAACTTTCTATATATAGATTTGCTAGATGTGTTCAGTATTTAAAAATCCGTGTATATTATTCACAACAATTGTATGTAGTGCACTGATATTAGATTGTATATGGACCAATGTTGTTGAGTATATTTGTAGCACATGTAGATAACACGAGTCTTTACTGTATGTTGTATTCAGCCTATAATCATTATAGTTACTGGTGTTTGTGATATTTTGTGATTGTTACTTAAAAGTTTGTAAATATACTCAGAATTATTGCATGGTGATATATTTAATCTGTGGTTAGTTTGTTTTTACTTGTAGTTTACCTGTAATTAGTATTTTCTCAGGATAACGATGTTTGTCAATGTATTTTGTCATCAAACCAATGATTTGATTCTTTGCAAAAGAGAATAGTTTTATGGTTGTTTTTTTTTTTTTTTTTAAATTGGAGGCTAGCAATATTTCACACGAGATTCCTTGTTTAAAATGACTAAGTCTGTATGTTGTACAGTGAATTTATTTGGGACAAAACAGTGTATTTTGTGAGATGAATTATATAGATATTTGGTAATGCTATAGACATCTTGATTTTTGAATAGTAGGACTACTAAAACATTAGTTTACTGTAGATGGTACACAGTGAAGGTTGTACTGTGTTGAGACCATTTAGTGTTGTCTGAAGAACTGTATTGTCGTGTTAAATGTTCAAACAGAAGCATTAAGTATATTATGTCGGATAGAGTTGTATTTGGCTGTTTGATATGATTCGTACTGATTATTTTTGTTTGTTTTTTTTGTTTTTTTTAATTACTCTCTTGTCTTTTTGTGAAATTCAGAAGCACAATATCACAATTTGGTGTTTGAGTTAGATTTTCTGTTCATCTTGCTGTTTGCTAATGTTTGATTTTAGCATTGTGGTAAAATTATATCAGTATTTTTATTTATTTTAATATTTTTTTTTTTTTTACAATTGTGATACAAAGATACTAATACAGACACATTAGTGGTGCAGAGTCTAAGCATCTGATGCAAAATTTCAAGTCTCATGGTTTTTAGAGAAGTATGTAGTAAATGGATATTTTAGCCGCTTATCCAGCTTGTATTTAGTTTCAAATATTAATCATGTTTTGTTATTTAGATCTTTGTGTATTTTTTTAGTATCAAATGGAGTTCATTTTAGCCCTGAATTAATGGATTTATTTTAGCTTTGTGCTGATGGTGATAGTATCTGAGGTTAGATTTTTTTCGTAATTTTTTAAAATAGGTTAGCTTTTTGCTGTCATGATGGGAAATTTGTAATCTGCATCAATAACTGTGAGTAGATATATTGCATTGTATCTTAATCAACAGGGATGGCCATTGAACAAGTTGACCCTGTGTATATTTGTATTTATAGCTATGTATGATCTGTCAGCTATTGCGCAATTCATTCTGCTTCTTATAGCTACTGGCAGTGCCATATGCTTCACTGGAGATTGTTCTGGGTTTTGATTGTTCGTTGAGATACAATGATCATGAAATGCCAAATCTAGTTTAGACCTAACAATGACGAGCGTTCTAACCTCAGTGCCTGGTCAGACAGTAGACGGGATTTCCAATGGGTTCACTCTGTGCTCCTTGCGCTACCCAAGGAAGAACTGATTATCTTTTGTTAACATTAGCCATTCCTACTGAATTTTGTTGATTTAAGCTCTGACATTATAAACCACATATGAACTTCATTCTTTATATAGAAAGTAGTTTTTGTGGCACATGGGTAGCATTGTTTTCTCTCATTTATGCTTCTTATTTAATGTTTATCAAACTTCAAGGAAAAAACATAATTGTGCAAAGCATTTTTTTTTCTTCTTCAGGGAAATCTGTTGATTTGTAGTTGTAGTCTAATTTTAAAGTTATACAGGGTTTTGATGTTATCTCTGACTATTCGTTTTATCAGGAAATTGAGTATTTATAATATTACAATGTTTATGAATAATTCGGGTGATATTTTACTGGATTGAAATTTCACTTCTCTGCAGTATTGTCAGTGTGTTTACAAATCAATACTTTGTCCATGTTTTCACAGTAAATAAGTGCTTTCTTGTTCAGGACAGGGTTGGAGAATTCATCGTTCCCATGTCATTGTATTAACTTGCCATTTTAACTGTCACATGGTGCCATACTTGGTCATATTAAGCAATCTGCTCAGAATTCTTAGTAAATCTGTCCATAGGGTTATTGATCATATTAAGGACCCTCTCTACACTGTACACGAATTTAAAGCAATTAGAGTTATCTGCCCTAAGATCTAAATTGAAATATACAGCAATATTGTGGGTATTACCAAATTCTTAATCCGTTTAAGTATGTGTAACATATTAGTAGGTAAAGATAAGTTAACTGAACTCCTTATGTGGCATGTTTTGTTTTCACTCAAGTGAGCAATGGTGATTTCTTTTCAATCAGTACTTTCATTATCTTTGAACATTTTTCCTGGGGGTAAATGACCCCATACCATAATTTAAAAACTACTTAGATAAAACTTAATATTTAACACCTTAAGTGATTTAATTCCTTAGTTGTCAAAAAAATAAAACATCTTTCATTTGTGTATAGAGGGTCCTTAAGGCTCTTTAATGTATGTGTTCTGTAAGAATTTTGAACAAGCCATGTTTAAGGCAAACTTTTTAAACAGGATTGGCCTTGGGAGGGGCAGAACTTGGGCTGAAATCATTTTTAAAATAACAGACAAGGTATTAAAATTAACATGATATTCATATCATATGATCCTGGCATAATGTGTTGTTTTCTGAAAATACTCAAAAATGAAAAGAAAACATGAAATTTACTTCCCAATCAACCCTGTATAATACTTAGTGTATTTAATTTTCTATGTGTCTATAAAAACAATTTTCATTAGTATATAGAGGGTTCTTTTTCCATCCCAANAAGCCCTACAATTAAGTTTTTATTTGGCCAATACATAGTGATTTATACACTAGACATTGCAATAATAGTGTGCTTGAAACTGTGTTCTTGTCTTCCAAGAAACCTAACAGTAATTAGCATCATTTTCATTTGTTTTGAGAAAGAACCCATAAGAAATGGCTGGAGTCTCAGCACAAGCAGAAGGCACTGATTCGTGTTGTGTAGTACACATACATAGTTAGTATTTTATTGTATTCAAATATTTACGTTTTTTTTCTTCGAGTTCTTTAGTGCTGATTAGCGTAGAAAGATCATGGATTGAGTTGTCGTATCTACAGGGTTTGGTCACCACATGTCATACGAGGTTTGGAATTTAAACATGCATTTAAGTTCCTTTTTTCTTACATGTACAATTTTTTTTTTCTTTTTAAAATAAAGATGTGCTTTCCATTTTAATTTTAAAACTACCAATTTCTGGACATGTAAATATATGGTATTCAATGAAAATTTGATTGTGAAAACCTGTTAGATATTGCAATATCTGTGTGCCTTAACCCCCAATTTGACAAAGTGGGACAGTTGGTAGCTGTTCTGCATTCCCGTTTTCCTGTATTTCTGTATTCCGAACTTCCTGATTTGTGGTTGATGACCAAAACCACGGTATTTAGAAATGTTGCTCTATGCCAAAGATTTGGGATGGTGTCTTGAGTCGATGACACTTAGAGGGTTGTTTTTGTGGGCGTATAGAGCTCAGAGAGGATAGTGGTTGTACGTTTTCTTAGTTTGGTTAGTGGAGCAGGTATATATGAAAGCTTTGGCTTGTAACTGTAGACTGTGATAAAATTGTTCAGAATCTTGAAATTTTTTTTTCCTTTTCAAATTCATTCTATGATCAGGATTTATGTCATAACCTGAGATAATTAAACTCCTCAAACCTACCTCTGCAGGTTACTTAGATAACAATGCAATAAAGTTTCCATTGAAATTATTCTAATTGTTTACATATGCAAGAGCATATCAGAAGAGGAAAACAATTGTTGACATTCTTATTTGATTGGTTTTGGTATTTTTATGTAAAAATTGTCTGTATTATGCAGCTAGATTTATTAAAGAATGAATTTGTTAATAATTCGAAAACTTTTCTGAAAACGAAAAATGAATTTTTAATTCCCAAATGTTTGTTTTTGTGAACTGGAAAGAGTCTCTCAGATGAACGTGATTGGAGTGTAGAGTTCTTGTTTACTTTTCAAAGTACTTTTTTCTATTAATAAATTGTTTTCAATATGATAGATGTGTTTTTGTTTTTTGTGTGTCGGAGAAGGTATTGAAATAGACCCCCATGTTGCAGGCATCGTAGCTTACCAAGAGTGACGATACGCGCGATGTCACCTTCAGCTAACAAAGAGTTCAAGGGGTGATTTAGACATTGACCTGAACTGTCTGCAAAAGAAAGCATTCAGCATCTTCAAGATTTCTTGTACATTTTACTTGGTTGGCAAATTAAGTATGTTTGCCATATATCGGTTCAATTAAAACTTACTATGTATAGTATTGGTACTTGAAATTCATGGAGAAATCTGTTAAATTGCCATTACATACAGTCTTTCTAGAAAAAGTGAACTTTGTGATTATCAGTAGCCATGGAACTGAAATAACACACTGAAGAAGGTATCCATTTTGGAGAAGTTGAAAATGTAAGCATGAAATAGAGATATAACAATTGATCTAGCAAGGTGTGTGTTGGATTTTGGCATCATAGACATCTGCTTTGTCATGGTGAAACTTTGAATGATCTGTCACTTCCAAGCAATCTGTTGGAGATTCTCATGGGCACAAGTTGTGTGCCTTTCATTGGCTGGCTGCTTGTTTTTATTCCATCAACTCAACATCTGGATATGTCAAGGATGTATCCAAGGATCAAATTGGCAAAATTCATTTTCATTCATATGTCCATATATCCCAGTGAACTGCTACAGAGTTTTCCACATCTTTTGTTTCGATGAACATATGGGCGTTGATAGCAACTTACAAGCTTAACTTCATGACAAACAGGTTGACATCAGTTTCTCTTTTTCCAAATATATGTACATTGTAGCCACAGACACTTGACGTTTTAAATATATTTCAAAAAGCATTCCCGTAAACAAATATTTGTTTACGGGAAGATTTTTTTTATTACATAAAGAACCTCAAGTGTCCGTGATTGTAGCAATACGATATCGATTTGATACGGGAGAACATGCTCTGCGTGTGCTCAGTTTTTAAGTAGAGGCAGGCTACTGACCAATGAGTTGATACAGGGGTCTCGACAGTTAATACAACCTGTCGTTGGATCGAATGCTGTTTGGCGTGTTTCATGCCAATCGTTAGGCAGTCCCCTGTATACTGATTTTGAATACGGATTCCTCCGTTTGTCTGGGGAAAATGGTGGGTGTGGCCAGTCAGTTTTATGCAAACGTTGTCATCAGTTTAGAAAAAAAGTGTGAATTTTAGAATAAGAGAAATCTGTCTGAATTCAATAGCTATTCATAAATACTTTCCATATTATTTTGCCCATCGGTATCGACAGAATTTGACAATATTAATTAGCGACACGGATCAATCATTGCATTGCACTGAATGTACACGTGTGTCTTCTAGCATTAAAAATACTGTAAAAAGGGGCTCTATCTTTTTTAAAATCGACAATGAATTATAATTTCCCTGCATATTCAGTTGACATCATTTGTTACATAGTCTGCTGTTGACATTTTTATGCCCCCGGAATCTTCGATTCGGGGGCATATAGTTTTTGGTCTGTCCGTTTGTCTGTTTGTTCACAAAAAACTTTAACATTGGCCATAACTTTTGAATGGCAAGTGATAAGACTTTCATATTTCACATGTGTGTTCCTTATGACAAGCCCTTTCTGGTACCAAAAGTTTTATACTGCTGACCTTGAGCATGAAGTTTGACCTACTTTTCAAAAATGTTGGTTCCTTATGACAAGCCCTTTCGACTGGTACCAACATTTTTGACCTCCTGACCTTGACCTTGAAGTTTGACTTACTTTTCAAAAACTTTAACATTGGCCATAACTTTTGAATGGTAAGTGATAGGTTTTTCATATTTCACATGCATAATCCTTTTGGCAAGCCCCTTTCACTGGCATGTGGAATCCGGAGGCATCAGTGTTTCACAAACACATCTTGTTTATCTTTATACATTAACCACAATGCATATCTAATTATTTATACATATGTCCACATCTCTGCTTTTAAATCTATATTCGTATACTTAAAGTTCTACAAGAAGAGTTTCAGAACTTTACATTCATTTTAAAATATATACGGATATAGATAAATGCAGGGTATAGATATACATTGTATAGTTAGAATATTCTAACTGTGACTCGGTCCCCTCACCGGGTCTGAAGGACTGATATGTCATTTTAACGATAGAACGTTCTATCTATACATTGTACACTTAGTTAAGTACCGTTTATTGATAGGTATAATTTTTCACCCCACCCCGGGCCCAAAGAAAAAAAAAACAAAAACAAAAAAAACGGTGCGTGTATAAAAAAAAAAAAAAAAAAGCATTAATTAAAGTACGTGTCTGTATTAAAATTTTAATTAATGGAAAGAGAAGATATTGGTCTGATATATTTAAAATTTAAAGATGAAAAATCGAGCGCTGTGAACACTTTAGTTTATTTATAAAGAATTAACAGAAAAAGTTGATCCGATGTTTTTAATATGCAGCCGGGGGAAAAAAAAACCAAAAAACTTATCGCAGCTTACCTTCATGACTGGCCCCACCCCTATAAATAGAATAGAATATGATTATAATAAATTCATTTTATTGAAGTTAGTGCTCAGCTTTCGCACTACACGAAAAAGGGGGCGTGTCCGATTTTAAATTCATTTATCGAACGACTTATCTCACGTGCATCATTTCCGGTCATTATGGCTGACGACGACACAATACCAAAATACTCACCGGACGGTTTATCTCACGATTCTGCGGAAGAAGATCCATTTGAAAATGCCAGAAAAGCAGGAAAGGTAGGCCTATATATTGGATAAGTTGGAGATGCTTCAGTCGGTTTAGATCTTATGCGAGATGGGAGCTTTTCTCTCCGCTTTGACCCACTGTGATTGGGCTCTGTTACTAGAATGTTTACATTAATTATTATTAGGATTCTAGGGGACGAAAGCATTGGTCAGTGTGTGCACATATTTATTTTTTAAACTACGGGCGGGACATTACAATTTAGTGTTTTATTTGCCAATCAAGGTCCCACTGGCACACAGGAGTCTGAAGTTTTTTCAATAATAGAGCAAAAAAAACCCAACATAATAATGCACCACCTATAAAAAAAAACACTGTTGTTTTTTTTTTAGCAGGTGGTGTTGTATTTTTTTAATTTAGCTCTATTATTGAAAAAACTGCAGACTCCTGTGCCACTGGCATAACATAGTTACAATGATAATATGCAGGAAGGGAGAAAATGCAACGCACCAGACTGGATTCGAATCTGGGGGCTGGGGCCCCTGAATCTTTAGTCAGGTGCTCTACCAACTGAGCTATCTGGCCACCGGAAATCGAACTTGACTGACTGCTAAATTCCTCCCTCTTTGAATTGTCTTCGTGCCTGAAGATGCACAACCCAGATTCTTATTGCTCCTGACAGGACTTTCACCTGCAATTCCAGGGGGTGGTCAACGCTGCACTTAGAAACATGATTCTGGTTGCAGGGTAATCTTCGAAAGAGGTGTTAATTCGTATATCCAGCCTCAAAGAACCTCTCAATGAGAGTAGATGCAAGGATGTACATCTTAATCTGAATGATGAGTGTGCATTGGGTCTTACAATTAAAGTAAAATTCCTCATGTAAAATGAATCAGTTGTTGTGTTTGTTTTTTTTTGGGGGGGGGGGCTGTTACCTATGTATTGTTTAAAACTCACAGCAGCAAAAATCCAGGTAATCCATTAAGGTTTAGAATATGACAATGCTGCTGAGTTTATCAATCTTCATGTAACACATTGTTTGTTTAGTGTTGTACCAGTCTGGTGTGTTGTCAATAAGAGAGTACATTGTTTGTTTAGTGTTGTACCAGTCTGG
>CAJDSM010018293.1:13236-26663 GCA_903981925.1 Ostrea lurida
TAATAAGAAAGTATGTTGTACACGCCATGGACTGCTTTTACTTATAGAGATGATTAAATAAGATTCTAAATACATTTTCTTAATACATCTGGTATGATAAAAAAAAATGTGACAAAATTATTCACCTTTAGAGAACATGTAAACCCATGTCTTGCACAGAAATGTCCAGTACCAAAAATGATTTCTAGATTTATTTTATCTCAGAGAGAATTACTGGTGTGTAGCCCTTAAAGAACATTTTACAGAGACAAAACTTTAAATTGATGAGACTCAATTGTTATCTTGTAGAAAAATCTGCTACAGTGGATGGAAATCTGTGTCGCTGAGCCAGAAAAAAGAGTTGTTACCTCCATGAAAGTCCAAGATACGTTTATTGTGTACCTGGTGGAAACGAGGTGAGAAATTGCTAATTGTCAGATTAGAAAGGTTTCACTGTATAAAGATCAGAAATCTCTAATTGTCAGGTTAGAAAGGTTTCACTGTATAAAGATCAGTATCAGAAATAGGAAGTTCTGATTTGTCTTCATTACCTTATTCAATGGTCGCTAACAATAACAGTTAATAGCCCAGGAGATTCTGTATCTCCGTATACAGTTAACCCACTTCTGTAGAAGTTATCAATACATTGTTATAATGAGGTAAAAATAAATCTCCAATAACATTATTCAGTTTAACATTGGTTATTATATTGTACTTTTATAGATACAATGCTGTGGAATCAATTTAATTCGTGGGGGCCAATGTTCGTGGGTATTTGATAAATAATGTGAATGGGATAAAATTTATAAAGATTTAAAAGACAATAAAACATGTTCGTTGGGACGTAAATTCATGGGCAAGAGTGACCCATGGAATCCACGAACATTGGTCCCCCACGAACAATGATGATTCCACAGTAAACAATTCAGGTTGGTTTATCAAATTTCAATATATCTGCAGTAGACTGTATGTGTTATTATGTAAATGAATGTTCTATACTCTTGAAACAAAATTCACATCCTTTGAAGAACTTATTAATACGTACAGCAGTAAGTAATATCATTTAATATATCTTGTATGAGTAATGATGCTATGGGTTGTTTGATTGTTTTTGATTAGATAATGTTTTTACTATATACTCAACATAGTGGTGATAATAAGATTGATCTGTATAAAGCAGCTTGTGATTTTCCAGAATAACAGATAAGAATATCAAATACAATGGAGACGGCACGTCGTCCCTGTGGAGAAGATACAGCGAGTTCGAGCTGCTACAGAATTATCTCTCGATAACGTATCCCTACACTGTAGTCCCGCCTCTACCGGAAAAAAAGGTACTAGAATATTGTGTAATCGTAAACACGTATCATCCCATGCAGGCCTTTACGTTGTGTTTTGAAGTTCACTGAGGCCACCTCTGTTTTGTAGGCGTCTTATATCTGGCAGAACAGTCCCACTGACAAGTTTGATTTGGATTTCATCGAGAGAAGGCGAGCTGCCTTAGAGGTAAACAAAAATAAAGAAATTATTAAAGAATGTTCAATAACAGGTGTAAATTTGTTTTGTGAATTTCAGAAGTGAATTTATATGAAGCAGGAAAATTTTTATATTTTTTAAATGGAGACGAATTTTTCAGATTTTCATGTTGAGAGTGGCTGCTCATCCTATTCTTTGTCAGGACCGAATCTTCGTTGGATTTATGCGACAGGTAAGCAGACGAAAAAGAAAGTGATGTGTAATGTTGATTTTAGGATAATACCATTAAATTCTTCATTTTCATGGTAGATTTATGTTTTGTTTTTGTGGTATGATTGATAGATTCTTTATTCCATCCAATTAAGCTTTCAGGCATTAACATAACATATATGATTGGTACATTAACACACAAGTACATTCAATTTACATCATAACCAACTGATATGGCTTGGTTTACAACATTGAGGGTTATACAAACTTGTATAATATTTTCATGCATGCAACAATAATAATAACTGAAGAAGTACCACCGTGTATCCTAATGCAAAGGAGGAATATGAATACATATAATATATATATTATGATATATTATATCATTCACTATCATCAGAAATTTAACTAGTACATTAAACAACGCGTCCTCACCCAGATGAACTTTTTTCTCTGAATTCCATAACAAGTGATTGTACAGTATCAGATGATAAGATGCTTTCTTTCGTCTTTGCTCACCATCCCCAAAGACTATAAGACTTGATAAGGACCTGTTTGATTTTCACAGGAAGATGGATGGAAAGATTCTGTGTATGCTACAGACTTCCAGAGTAAGGTAAGAATCAACCAATCATGTAATTAAGGCAAGAATCGACCAATCATGTAATCCAACTTCTAGTGTAAGGTAAGAATCGACCAATCATGTAATCCGACTTCAAAATCAACCAATCATGTAATCCAACTTCTAGAGTAAGGTAAGAATCAACCAATCATGTAATTAAGGCAAGAATCGACCAATCATGTAATCCAACTTCTAGTGTAAGGTAAGAATCGACCAATCATGTAATCCGACTTCAAAATCAACCAATCATGTAATCCAACTTCTAGAGTAAGGTAAGAATCAACCAATCATGTAATCCAACTTGTGAGTGTGACCAGACTTGTGACCTAACTATAGAAACTGGATTACATGATTGGTTGATTCTTGAGTGTGACCAAACTTGTGAATGTGACCAGAGTTTTTGCTAGAGTAATTACTTTTAGTCAGCCTTGTGATCAGACTTTTGATGAGCAAACTAATGACCAGATTTGGCTATTTAGTACGTATGAATGAACAGCCTACTTGTAATTTTTTCTATATTCATTTTATTATCTGTGTTATTCTAAATTACCTTCTGAATACTTGTATTTGAGAGTCAGCACAAAATTTAGAATCTTTATTCCACTCATTTAGCTCACTTCACAAGGGATGCAAGTTTCATTACCTTAAAGCTAGCATGAATGCATATTTGATTTTAATACTCGAGGTTCGTTTCAGGCGGAGTCCAGATTAAAAGCCCTGAATGCATCGTTCCGACTCCAGAGTCCAGACAGACAATACGAAGAATTAAAGAATTACTGTAACGAGTTGGAGAGTAACATCGCTAATCTTTTAAAAATTCGTGCGGTGAGTTTCTCCTCATGGAAACTTTCTCATATGAAAATTTCATATTACTTTTATCATAAATATTACATGACAAGCAATACTCTTCATGTTCAGAATGAACAATGAAAAATAGATAGTCAAAAAGGAATGTACTATACCACCACACGTGAGTTAACAATATAAACTACTTTTTTTCAGATTGGTGAATTACCTTGTAAACTGTGAGTGTCTTTTTTTCTTTCAGAAAATGGCTGACAAACTATATGGAATTCACAAAATCCATGCAAACTACAGCCGGGTGTTTGGGGAGTGGAGTGGGATCGAGAAAGAAATGACTGAGCCCTTACAGAGTGCTGCGCACTACATGAATGTGTAAGTGGCCACAATTCTAGAAAATGGCAGACGAAGCAAAATCTCATTAGGTGCTACCAGTATCCATAAACATATATCTTACCTCCTGCTAATTTGTAGCATTACCATTGGTTTACATCGATCACGTGAAGACCATGTATAAATATCCATACATAGTCAGTAGTAGATTCCATACATAGTCAGTAGAATTCCAATACATAGTCAGTAGAGCCATTAGTCCTTATACACGGTTAAGGAATGAGTTATTTTCCGGTTCAAATTTGCTTTCAAAGCATCTGACTATTCAAATGAATAATCTTCAGTCGTTCAAATGAATTCCCAACGGCCTTGATAGTTCATTGAACTTGAAATCATTACGTAAACTACGAAATTTCTAACGTCACTTGTTTGTGACGTCATAGTTGCTTCAGGCCAAAGTGCATCATGTACATGGTTCATCAACAAGCAAGTTTTATAATCATGCTATTTAGAAAAAGGCAGTCGGTAAGATATATTTGTTACATGATTTGTAGTTGACCTAATTTGGTTTATACATGGTCAGTAAATTTCATATGGAATTTACTGACCATCTATAAACCATATTAGGTCAACTACAAACCATGTAACTAATAATACCAAAATGTAGTGAGCAGGAAAATTTATGCATAGTGGGTATTTTTACTATGGTAATGCATTGTGGGTATTCAAACAAATGATATATCACATTCATTAATTACTCTGCATTTCATCTCAGTGAAATATTTGTGTTTTAGGTAGTTTAAGAGTAAGAATAGTAATGGGTTTTTATGTTAATGATGATGGCAATTTGTTTCTTTTTTAAATATTGTGTCATTTGTCATCTTGTTTCAGTACTTTCAGCACTTTGATTATGTAAATATTTCAGGTACTGCCAGTGTTATTTTTTATGTTTCGATACCTTCAGTACTTTGTGTATTTTAGGTATTGTCAGAGTGTTGATAGTATATTGGAGGAGGAGGAACAATATGCTGACCAGTTAAAGGAGTACCTAGCTTTTGCTGAGTCTCTCAGGTGAGTTTGTAGGATAAGTTTCTAGAATGGGATCAAGCCTGTCAGGTGAGTTTTGTAGGATAAGTTTCTAGAATGGGTCAAGCCTGTCAGGTGAGTTTGTAGGAGTAAGTTTCTAGAATGGGCCAAGCCTGTCAGGTGAGTTTGTAGGATGAAGTTTCTAGAATGGGTCAAGCCTGTCAGGTTGAGTATGTAGGATAAATTTCTTAGAATGGGCCAAGCCTGTCAGGTGAGTATGTAGGATAAGTTTCTAGAATGGGTCAAGCCTGTCAGGTGGAGTTGTAGGATAAGTTTCTAGAATGGGTCAAGCCTGTCAGGTGAGTTTGTAGGATAAGTTTCTAGAATGGGTCAAGCCTGTCAGGTGAGTTTGTAGGATAAGTTTCTAGAATGGGCCAAGCCTGTCAGGTGAGTTTGTAGGATAAGTTTCTAGAATGGGTCAAGCCTGTCAGGTGAGTTTGTAGGATAAGTTTCCTAGAATGGGTCAAGCCTGTCAGGTAGTGTAGTAGATAAGTTTCTAGAATGGGTCAAGCTTGTCAGGTGAGTTTGTAGGATAAGTTTCTAGAATGGGTCAAGCCTGTCAGGTGAGTATGTAGGATAAGTTTCTAGAATGGGTCAAGCCTGTTAGGTGGATTTGTAGGATAAAGTTTCTTAGAATGGGTCTCAAGCCTGTCAGGTGAGTTTGTAGGATAAGTTTCTAGAATGGGTCAAGCCTGTCAGGTGAGTTTGTAGGATAAGTTTCTAGAATGGTTCAAGCCTGGCAGGTGAGTTTGTAGGATAAGTTTCTAGAATGGGGTCAGCCTTCAGGTGAGTTTGTAGGATAAGTTTCTAGAATGGGTCAAGCCTGTCAGGTGAGTATGTATAGGATTAGTTTCTAGAATGTGGTGTCTAAGCCTGTTAGCGTGAGTTTGTAGGATAAGTTTCTAGAATGGGTCAAGCCTGTCAGGTGAGTTTGTAGGATAAGTTTCTAGAATGGGTCAAGCCTGTCAGGTGAGTTTGTAGGATAGAGTTTCTTGAAGGTGAAGCCGTCGTGATAGGTAATTCTGAGGGTCAAGCCTGTCAGGTGAGTTGGTAGAATTGTTTGAGTCTCTAAGGTCTTCGTCTAGAATTTGCTGATTTTCTTAAGTCTTTGGTTTTGTGATGAAGTTTATAAAAAATATTGCGACATGATGTTGCACCTAATGTCTCTTCAGAAATATATTTATGTATACCTTCCACATTTGGGGGGGGGGACACTATTGTTTTTGTACTTTTTCTGTCGTCACAAAATCTTGTGAACACTTTGCCTCCTATATGGCTTATTGTGACACTATAGATCTTTGAAACTTGATGCAGATGCATCATGCCATTCGTTAAATGTGTGACTACTTGTCAGGACAGAGAGGACCATGAGATCCCAATAAGTTAGGGATCTAAGAGGGTGGAGAATGTAAAAGACCTTGTGAAACTCCTCCTTCTATATGGCTTATTAGAATAGCCTTGTACAATACTTCATCATCATTTAATGCTGTTCACATTGTACTTGACCTGGGATCTGATATTTTACCAGAATTAACAGTGGATCAAAGGAGAGAGTTATATAGGCTCATTAGACCTGAGAATGCTGGGTTTTCTGACAGATTTTATTTATGAGACAGATATTGACCTGAGAATTGCTGGGTTTTCTCACGGATTCTATTTATGAGACAGATATTGACCTGAGAATGCTGGGTTTTTCTGACAGATTCTATTTATTAGACAGATTATTGACTTGAGACTGCTGGGTTTTCTGACAGATTCATATTTATTAGAACAGATATTGACTTGAGACTGCTGGGTTTTCTCACGGATTCTATTATTTAGACAGATATTGACTTGAGAAGTGCTGGGTTTTTCTGACAGATTCTATTTATTAGACAGATATTGACTTGAGAATGCTGGGTTTTTCTCACGGATTCTATTTATGAGACAGATATTGACCTGAGAATGCTGGGTTTTCTGACAGATTTCTATTTATGAGACAGATATTGACTTGAGACTGCTGGGTTTTCTCACGGATTCTATTTATTAGACAGATATTGACTTGAGAATGCTGGGTTTTCTGACAGATTCTATTTATTAGACAGATATGACTTGAGAATGTGGGTTTTCTCAGGATTCTATTTATTGAGACAGATATTGACCTGAGAATGCTGGTTTTCTGACAGATTCTATTTAGAGACAGATATTGACTTGAGACTGCTGGGTTCCGGATTATTTTTTCTCTACGGATTCTATTTATTAGACAGATATTGACTTGAGAATGCGGGTTTTCTACGGGATTCTATTTATTAGACAGATATTGACTTGAGAAAGTGGTTTTCTTACGGATTCTTATTTATTAGACAGATATTGACTTGAGAATGCTGAGTTTTCTGACGGATTCTATTTATGAACTAGATATTGACCTGAGAATGATGAGTTTTCTGAGTGATTCTATTTATTATATGAGATAGATATTGACCTGAGAATGGTGGGTTTTCTGAGTGATTATATTCATTAGATATAATTGACTTTTTCTGACAGGTCGGTGTGTAGGAAGTACGAATGTCTACAGTACGACGTGGAACGAGCAGAAGACAACCTCACCTACAAAAAGAATCAGAAGGAAATGCTGGTTAGTTATCTCCCCCGAGTCACGTATTTTACATTAGTTATCTTCCGCCGAGTCACGTTATTACATAGTTATCTCCCCCGAGTCACGTATTTACATATTATCTCCGCCGAGTCACGTATTTACATCTAATTATCTCCCCTGAGTCAACGTATTTACATAGTTATCTCCCCGAGTCACGATACTTTACATAATTATCTCCCCTGAGTCACGTATTTACATTACTCACAGTTATCTCCCCTGAGTCACATATTTACATTAATACTCACAGATCTTTTAAAGGTGATATGCGATATTTATGTTAGGTATTTGCTATACACGATATTTAAGTTAAGTATTTGCTATACGCAATATTTATGTTACGTATTTGCTTCTGAAAGTATTTTTCCCATCTCCTTGATATGAAGAGTTTTTGTATGATTTCTGAAATAGGCTTATTAGTTTATATCAAACATGTAATAATGATATTATACTGTGTATATTGGCCTGATTGAATCAGTTAACCTAATTAGTAACGCAGTGGTCCTAGAATTGATATCCTACTGATCCAAGATTTTTCTCCTCTTATTTGCTACTTGAAGTCTATTCATTTATGTACAGTTTTCTACAATATATAAGAGGTGATTTGACATTTTTACCACCCTGCTCCTAGTTAAAATAAAGGTAAAAAGTCAAATCACCTCTTTATATATTGTAGAAAACTGTACATAAATGAATAGACTTCAAGTAGCAAATAAGAGAGAAAAATCTTGGATCAGTAGGATTCAATTCTAGGACCACTGCGTTACTAATTAGGTTAACTGATTCAATCAGGCCAATATACACAGTATAATATCATTATTACATGTTTGATATAAACTATAAGCCTATTTCAGAAATCATACAAAAACTCTTCATATCAAGGAGATGGGAAAAATACTTTCAGAAGCAAATCGTAACAAATAATATTGCGTATAGCAAATACTTAACTTAAATATCGTGTATAGCAATCCTAAACATAAATATCGCATTATCACCTTTAAAAGATCTGTGAGTATTAATGTAAATAGTGACTCAGGGGAGATAACTGTGAGTAATGTAAATACGTGACTCAGGGGAGATAATTATGTAAATACGTGACTCGGGGAGATAACTATGTAAATACGTTGACTCAGGGGAGATAATTTGTAAATACGTGACTCGGCGGAGATAACTATGTAAATACGTGACTCGGGGGAGATAACTATGTAATACGTGACTCGGCGGAAGATAACTAATGTAAATACGTGACTCGGGGGAGATAACTAACCAGCATTTCCTTCTGATTCTTTTTGTAGGTGAGGTTGTCTTCTGCTCGTTACAGTCGTACTGTAGACATTCGTACTTCCTACACACCGACCTGTCAGAAAAAGTCAATTATATCTAATGAATATAATCACTCAGAAAACCCACCATTCTCAGGTCAATATCTATCTCATAAATAGATCCGTCAGAAAACTCATCATTCTCAGGTCAATATCTAGTTCATAAATAGAATCCGTCAGAAAACTCAGCATTCTCAAGTCAATATCTGTCTAATAAATAGAATCCGTAAGAAAACCAGCTTTCCTCAAGTCAATATCTGTCTAATAAATAGAATCCGTCAGAAAACCCAGCATTCTCAAAGTCAATATCTGTCTAATAAATAGAATCCGTGAGAAAACCCAGCAGTCTCAAGTCAATATCTGTCTCTAAATAGAATCTGTCAGAAAACCAGCATTCTCAGGTCAATATCTGTCTCAATAAATAGAATCCTGAGAAAACCCACATTCTCAAGTCATATCTGTCTAATAAATAGAATCTGTCAGAAAACCCAGCATTCTCAAGTCAATATCTGTCTAATAAATAGAATCCGTGAGAAAACCCAGCAGTCTCAAGTCAATATCTGTCTCATAAATAGAATCTGTCAGAAAACCCAGCATTCTCAGGTCAATATCTGTCTCATAAATAGAATCCGTGAGAAAAACCCAGCATTCTCAAGTCAATATCTGTCTAATAAATAGAATCTGTCAGAAAAACCCCAGCACTTCTCAAAGTCAATATCTGTCTAAATAAATAGAATCCGTGAGAAAACCCAGCAGTCTCAAGTCAATATCTGTTCTAATAAATATGAATCTGTCAGAAAAACCCAAGCAGTCTCAAGTCAATATCTGTCTAATAAAAGAATCTGTCAGAAAACCGCAGCATCTCAGGTCAATATCTGTCTCATAAATAGAATCCGTGAGAAAACCCAGCATTCTCAGGTCAATATCTGTCTCATAAATTAAATCTGTCAGAAAACCCAGCATTCTCAGGTCTAATGAGCCTATATACTCTCTCCTTTGATCCACTGTTAATTCTGGTAAAAATATCAGATCCCAGGTCAAGTACAATGTGAACAGCATTAAATGATGATGAAGTATTGTACAAGGCTATCTAATAAGCCATATAGAAGGAGGAGTTTCACAAGGTCTTTTAACATTCTCCACCCTCTTAGATCCACTAACTTTTGGGATCTCATGGTCCTCCTGTCCTGACAATATGCACACTTTAACGAATGGCATGATAGCAATCTGCAATCGAAGTTTTCAAAGATCTAGTAAGTCACAATAAGCCATATAGGAGGCAAAGTGTTCACAAAGATTTTGTGAGACAGAAAAAGTACAAAAACAATATTCCCCCCCCCCAAATGTGGAAGGTATACATAAATATATTCTGAAGAGAACATTAGGTGCAACATCATGTCGCAATATTTTTTACTAAACTTCATCACAAACCAAAAGACTTAAGAAAATCAGCAAATTCTAGACGAAGACCTTAGAGACTCAAACAATTCTACCAACTCACCTGACAGGCTTGACCCTCTAGAACTTACCTAACTAGACAGGCTGCACATTTAAGAACTTATCCTACAAACTCACCTGACAGGCTTGACCCATTCTAGAAACTTATCCTACAAACTCCACCTGACAGGCTTGACCCATTCTAGAAACTTATCCTACAAACTCACGCTAACAGGCTTAGACACCTCATTCTAGAAACTAATCCTAACATACTCACCTGACAGGCTTGACCCATTCTAGAAACTTATCCTACAAACTCACCTGAAGGCTTGACCCCATTCTAGAAACTTATCCTACAAACTCACCTGCCAGGCTTTGAACCATTCTAGAAACTTATCCTACAAACTCACCTGACAGGCTTGAACCCATTCTAGAAACTTATCCTACAAACTCACCTGACAGGCTTGAACCCATTCTAAGAACTTATATCCTACAAATCCACCTAAACAGGCTTGACCCATTCTAGAAACTTATCCTACATACTCACCTGACAGGCTTGACCCATTCTAGAAACTTATCCTACAAACTCACCTGACAAGCTTGACCCATTCTAGAAACTTATCTACTACCTACCTGACAGGCTTGACCCATTCTAGGAAACTTATCCTACAAACTCACCTGACAGGCTTGACCCATTCTAGAAACTTATCCTACAAACCTCACCTGACAGGCTTGGCCCATTCTAGAAACTTATCCTACAAACTCTACCTGACAGGCTTGACCCATTCTAGAAACTTTCTACAAACTCACCTGACAGGCTTGACCCATTCTAGAAACTTATCCTACAACTCACCTGACAGGCTTGACCCCATTCTAGAAACTTATCCTACATACTCACCTGACAGGCTTGGCCCATTCTAGAAAATTATCCTACATACTCACCTGACAGGCTTGACCCATTCTAGAAACTTCATCCTACAAACTCACCTGACAGGCTTGGCCCATCTAGAAACTTTACTCCTACAAACTCACCTGACAGGCTTGACCCATTCTAGAAACTTATCCTACAAACTCACCTGACAGGCTTGACCCATTCTAGAAACTTATCCTACAAACTCACCTGAGAGACTCAGCAAAAGCTAGGTACTCCTTTAACTGGTCAGCATATTGTTCCTCCTCCTCCAATATACTATCAACACTCTGACAATACCTAAAATACACAAAGTACTGAAGGTATCCGAAACATAAAAAATAACACTGGCAGTACCTGAAATATTTACATAATCAAAGTGCTGAAAGTACTGAAACAGATGACAAATGCACAAATATTTAAAAAAGAAACAAATTGCCATCATCATTAACATAAAAAACCCATTACTATTCTTACTCTTAAACTACCTAAAACACAAAATATTTCACTGAGATGAAATGCAGAGTAATTAATGAATGTGATATATCATTTGTTTGAATACCCACAATGCATTACCATAGTAAAAATACCCACTATGCATAAATTTCTGCTCACTACATTTTGGTATTATTAGTTACATGTTTGTAGTTGACCTAATATGGTTTATAGATGGTCAGTAAAATTCCATATGAAATTTACTGACCATGTATAAACCAAATTAGGTCAACTACAAATCATGTAACAAATATATCTTTAACCAGGACTGCCTTTTCTAAATAAGCATGATTATAAAAACTTGCTTGTTGATGAACCATGTACATGATGCAACTTTGGCCTGAAGCAACTATGACGTCACAAAAGTGAACCGTTAGAAATTTCCGTAGTTTACGTAATGATTTCAAGTTAATGAAACTATCAAGGCCGTTGGGAATTTCATTTGACGACTGAAGATTATTTCATTGTGAATAGTCAGTATGCTTTGAAAGCAAAATTTGAACCGGAAAATAACTCATTCCTTAACCGGTATAAGGACTAATGCTCCTACTGACTATGTATGGAATTCTACTGACTATGTATAGGAATTCTAGCTGACTAATGTTTGGAATTATCATGGTCCTCATCGTGATCCGATGTAAACCAATGGTAAATGCTACAAATTAGCAGGAGGGTAAGATAATGTTTATAATGGATACTTGGTAGCACCTAAATGGATTTGCTTAGTCTGCCATTTTCTAGAATTGTGGCCACTTAACACCATTTCATGTAGTGCGCAGCACTACTGTAAGGTCAGTCCATTTCTTTCTCGATCCACTCACTCCCCAAACAACCGCTTGTATGTTTGCATGGATTTTGTGAATTCCATATAGTTTGTCAGCCATTTTCTGAATAAGAAAAAAGACACCTCACAGTTTTACAAGGTAAATTCACCAATCTAAAAAAAGTAGTTTATATTGTTAACTCGCGTGTGGTGGTATAGTACATTCCTTTTTGACTATCTATTTTTCATTGTGTCATGCATTCTGAACATGAAGAGTAATTGCTTGTCCATGTAATATTTTATGATAAAAGTAAATGAATTTTCATATGAGAAAGTTTCCATGAGGAGAAACGTCACCGCACGAATTTTAAAAGATAGGATGTTTTACTTCTCCAA
This sequence comes from Ostrea lurida, assembly GCA_903981925.1. Taxonomy (NCBI): domain Eukaryota; kingdom Metazoa; phylum Mollusca; class Bivalvia; order Ostreida; family Ostreidae; genus Ostrea; species Ostrea lurida. Next base: position 25,699 of record CAJDSM010018293.1, read on the forward strand.
CATCGTTACCAGTAATTCTTTAATTCTTCGTTTTGTCTGGTCTGGACTCTGGAGTCGGAAACGTGCCATTCCAGGGCTTTTAATCTGGACTCCGCCTGAACGAACCTCGAGTATTAAAATCAAAATATGGCATTCATGCTGAGCTGTAAGGTAATGAAACTTGCCATCCCTTGTGAATGAGCTAAAATGAGTGGAATAAGATTCCTAAATTTTGTGCTGACTCTCAAATACAAGTATTCAGAAGGTAATTTAGAACCTAACACAGTAGATAAAATGAATATAGAAAAATTACAAGTAGGCTCGTCATTTCATTAACTACTAAAAATAGCCAAATCTGGTCATTTAGTTTGCTCATCAAAAAGTCTGATCAAACAAGGCTGAACTAAAAGTAATTACTTAGCCAAAAACTCTGGTCACATTCACAAGTTTGGTCCACACCAAGAATCAAACCAAATCATGTAATCTAGTTTCTATAGTTAGGTCACAATCTGGTCACACTCAAAGTTGGATTAACATGATTGGTTGTTCTACCTTACTCTAGAAGTTTGGATTACATGATTGGTTGATTTTGAAGTCGGATTACATGAATTGGTCGAATTCTTACCTTAAAACAGAAGTTGGATTATCATGATTGGTCGATTCTTTGCCTTAATACAATGATTGGGTTGATTCTTACTCTTAACTCTGAAGTCTGTAGCATACACAGAAATCTTTCCATCCATCTTCCTGTGAAAAATCCAAAACAGTCCTTATCAAGTCTTATGTCTTTTTGGGGATGGTGATGCAGACGAAAGAAAGCATTTATCTCTGAATACTGTACAATCACTTGTTTATGGATTCAGAAGAAAAGTTCATCTGGTGTAGGACGCGTTGTTTAAATGTACTATTAAAATTTCTGATGATAGTGATGATATAATAATCATAATATAGTATTTATATGTATTCATATTCCTCCTTGCATTAGG
>CAJDSM010018293.1:32465-52959 GCA_903981925.1 Ostrea lurida
GGGTAAGACGGGAGGGACATTCTCGCTGAGTGGGATGAAGACCAAACTTTTTGGCAGCGACACTCCTGAGCAACGCGACCAGAAAATCAAACAGCTAGAGGAGCAGATCGAGCAGACACAGGTGGAGCTTCGAACGACGACCGAGGAACTCCAGTGAGTACAGTTCTAGATTTTGATCGCTTCACTCAATTGTTTTTTATAGAAAGAATTTCAGGTTTTAACCACGTCAACTTGAAACAAACTTGTACTGTAAAACACGCTGACAACAGAAACGCGTTGGTTTCAGCGAAATTGCCATTTTAAAAAAACAAACAAATCCGGATTTAAAGTAAAAGATGTTATCGCAAGCCACTCCTCTGCTCACCCAATCTGCATGGTGTATTTGCAGAAAGGATACAAACCCATATGAAGAAGAAAAATTTTTTTAAATCTTTGCTGGGTAAATGCAAAAATTGACTTGGACTTGAAAATCAAATCCTACAATGTATCTACTTTGACATATTACTTTTTTTGGTCACTAAATTGGGTGATTTCAATTTAGTTTGATTTGAATATTATACAATGTCTATTCAAGGTTTGAAATTGTTGATTGTATAAGTTATTTTCTATAAATACACATGTGTTTAAAAATTTTTGGGTTGTTTATTTTTCCCTGCCCTCCCTTGTAGGTTTTGAATTTTTGAGGTGACGTTAAACGTAGAATTAACTTTAGGCAGCCTAAGAATAGTACCAACAAAATTACTACAACAGCATAAGAGAGAGAGAGATGGAGAGAGAGATATTTCATTTACAGTGTACATTCATTGTTAAAATAAATACAAGACATACAGACCACATGGCTTGTCTGAACTAATTCGAGACTCCTCGGACTCTTTCATGTCACAATATAAAGGCGGGGCTAAGAGTCAGAGTAATCTCGGATTACGTCTGAGCATGCATGTATATAATTTTTATATGGAAATTTGTACATTTATAGAACACTATTATTTCATGACCGCAACAATTACTTTCCCACAATCGCGTTGAAACTTGGCGATGACAGCGTCAAAGCGTTGTTTTGTTTGTTGACTCCTCCCACTGACCAATGGGATTCAAGTTGCTCAGACCAATGAGCGCTTACCTCGTTTGAGACGTATGAAAAGTTTAGCCCTGACATAACTTTAAGTTACAGCAAATTGCAATGCATTCTAACTGTGTTTTACTGTGTAATGAAGTTTGGTTATTATAATGAACTGTTTTTGCTGACCCTGGAGGTTCGCAATAACTGTGTTTAACTATAACTTCTCATGAATGACCAGCTAGGATTTCTTGTGCAAGTCAGGCACATGCGTTAGTCTGATATTCAAAGTAATAAATAGATTATAGAACGTGTATTGCCTAATGGTTTTCTCATGTAATATTGTAATTAAATCATCATGTTGAATCATCTTATTGTTGCAGAAAATTTGTGGACGCCTCAATGAGGGACATTGACAGGTTCAAGAGACAGAAAGTTAAAGATTTAAAAGAAATATTTACGAATTACGCTGTGATGCAGATAAAACAATGCAAAAGGGTGAGTGGATTCCTTTGTATGTTTGTTATGTTTACTTTCGCAGGGCCGTAACCAGGAATTTCCAGGGGGGTGGGGTGGGGGGGGGTTAAAGTGAGGGGTCTGGGCCGCTTTAGGCCTTCACTGGTGCAGGATGGCCCTGGTAGCTGGAAGCTGTGATAATTCAAAATTGGGGGTGTGCAACACCCCCCCCCCCCACCCCAAAGCTGAGAAGGTTTTCATTGCTCCCCCACCCCCCGGCCCGGTTACGACCTTGTTTTAATACAAAACGTAAATGTCTCTCCTTGCAACTGTATCATGACTTAAAAGGTTAAGAGAATATGTAACATATACGACATCAAGTAAGAGCCTCGGTTAACTTTTCGCATATACTTTGTTTGTAGTTATGAAAAATAAACAGATGAGTTAAATATAGAATAAAAGTGTCACCCCTGAACCTCTAGCTGATTGGAGTACTGTAAAGTCACGTATTAGTTCAAATGGACTGTACGGCAATCCCCAAAGTTGAGTCTGTTTTACAATCTTTTTATCCCTCACTAGTTGTGGAGGGGATATAGTACCACTTCTGGGCGGCTGTGTGTGTGTGTCTTTAACCTTGTGAACAAGATAGAAGCAAGGGCATTCATCAGAGGATTACCAAATCTTCCACAAATGTTACATATGGAGAGAGGATTAACACTATTGATTTTCAAGGTCAAGGGTCAAAGTCACTATTGACAATGGCCTAAAATCCTTGTGAACTAGAAGATACTTTTCATCAGCAAACCTTCCACAAATGTTGCCCTTGGAGAGAGGATGAACCCTATGGATTTTCAAGGTCAAAGGTCCAGGTCACTATCAATACTTGCTTAAAATTGTTTTGAACAAGGTAGATACACAGCATTCAACAGAGAATCATCAAATCAACCACAAATGTTGCTCATGGAGAGAGGATGAACTCTATTTATTTTCAAGGTCAAAGGTCACTATTGACTATGGTTAATAAATCTTGTGTTGCGAGGGGATGCTATGCTGCCTTACATTTTCTTTGGAGAGAGAGAGAGAGAGAGAGAGAGAGAGAGAGAGAGAGAGAGAGAGAGAGAGAGAGAGAGAGAGAGGGGGGGGGTGTTATGGATTTTTGTTGAAATTTTTTTCAATTGGAAAGAAATACAAAACTCTTTGCATTTTCCGTAGGGACTAGCGCTTGACCGTGAAGGAATTGCTATACTAAGATGTAAGGCGGTGGGACATCCGTCATCAGACGAAGGTTGTGAGACGATACAGGGGACGTGTGCAATATTGGACCAATACTAGACAACGTAGACCGTCATAGTGCAATGTACATTTATACCAAGCTTTTACTCATTAAGCTGCAAGGCCAAATTTTTATTCTCAGTATGTAGAATAGGTTTTTATTTATTATTGAGTGAATCAAGAAACACGTGTTGTTCATGAGCTCACAATACTCACTCTGGAATCCCAGTTCACCATTGTTGTTCTGCTGTTTGCGATCTTGAAATGACTTTGATTTACATTTTTGTGATACTTTTGACAAGATTGTTAAATAAGTTGTATTTGTCATGTGAACTCTTTCAGTAGTATGCAATGTTAGCTAGGACGATGCGTTAATTCATCGTGTCACAGCTATAGAGATCGCACTAGGAAGCCTTTGATCTCTCAGACAATTATAGTAATTAACATCTTCGCAAGCCAAGGGTTTTCGGTCCACTCTGCTCCCCATCAACTGATAAGTATTTATGGGGAGCGGAGTGGCCCGAAAACCCTTGGCTTGCGAAGATGAGTAATTAGGAGAGGAATCCTTATTGTACCCAAAGCTCTGTTGTCGCATTGTCTCTGTTTCACGTTAGCGACACCGCTCTGCTGATATCCATTCCAGTAGAATATTTATACTCCATGTTCAGATATTGTAGATTCACCAAAACCATTTTCTTGTTGAATGTGGATATTGTTCATTATGTATGTGTATTGTAAACAAACAAATAAATTAGTGACTGTTGTTGACAATTGTTTTCTTATGTTAAAATCAGCTGTTTCCATATTTAAACAACAGTGGTAATATTTTTAACCAATCAGATTACTCATTAGGAGGAGCATTAAAGGGACATGGACACATTTCAAAATTTGTGAAATCAGTGACATATTGTGACTAATGACTGTAATGATGGTTGAGGGGAGGTCAATTAAAAGTCTTAACATTAAAGCAGTGATAAGATGATAATTATCTGAGTGAACTATAGCGGCCAGACAGCTAAATTGGCAGAGCACCCGACTGGATATTCAGGGGGCCCCGAGTTAACCTCGTCATCTCGAATTTGATGGGACTGAGAAAAAACTTTGAGATATCCCTGAATTTAAGATATCAAGAGATACTGTGAACAATGCTCACTAAGAATACCCCCTGCTTTCCCCAAAGTGTGTTGGTTACCATTCAAGAATTTTAAATGGAAACCATATTGCTGCTTTAATGTCAAGTGAGCTTGACCTTTTGACCCCAAATTCTATAGGGAACATCAATGACCTATGGCTAGTTCATATCTATGACATGGTGACTCTAGGTGAAAAGTATAATGCTCTACAGTCTTGAAACCATATTGCTACTTCATGTCCAGTGCACTTGACCTTTGACCCCAAATTCAATAGGGAACATTTTCATCCCATGGGTAGTCCATATGTATGATATGGTGACTCTAGGTGGAATGAATAATCCTCTAGAGCCCTGAAACATATTGCTACTTGTCCATGTCCAGTGTGACCAAATTCGATAGGTGAACATCTTTCATCCCATGGGTAGTCCATAGTATGATGTGTTACGGGGAGATGATAATCCTTCGGCCTGAAAACATTTGCTACTCACCATTTGTTCCATGTCAGTGCTTTGTAACACCCCAAATTCGATAGGGACACACTCAACTCCTCATTTCCATGGGTAGTAATTGTAGGATATGGTGACTCTAGGTGGAAAGGATACACCTAAAAGCCAGAAACCATTGTGTCTACAGACAGACAACCTGACTCCAGTATAATCCCCCACAACAAAGTTGGGGGGGGGGGGGGGGGTGGTTTATAAAAATACTTAGAAAATAGATGGCTGGGACTTCCAAATCACTTCATCATAGCCATGGCATTCAAGATATCTGTGTTCAAGATACTGAAGTTCAACTCAATCTGTGTTACATGCCAAATATCTGTATTACTAACAAATATATGCTACACACTGTCAGTGCTGAAACCCAACCTTGGAGAAATAATTCATCTTCAGACAGTCTGTTTTATTATCAAAGTTTATTGTCAAAATTCTAAGAAAAAATAAAACAATAGCACGGTTTAGCAAAAATATAAATGGTGAACATTCGTTCTCTAGAATTGCACAGGATCACTGATAAAATTCCCTGATACAAATTTCCATGATTATCTAAAACTGCAGGCAAATTTTCCTATAATCGAGTTGCATGGGAAATTTCTTCCAGTGCAAATAATTTAAAATTTTTCTTAACAATCGCTGTTTTATATCTGCAAAACTTCAAGTTATAAATCATCACATACATTATAAGTGTCAATTTCTTCAGACGACTTGCATAATTTGTGTCACAGCCTATCATATCCTTGCAGACTTTTATTTATTAAGTCTAGTAAAAAAAAAAAATTGAAACTGTTAACATTGATGCACAGCATATGTAACAAAAACTTTCATAATTATACAATATCTAAAATACATTGCACTTTTGGAGAAATGTAATACAAAAATTCAAAAAATATCACTTTGCACAGGCAATAATTGTATACAATGTGTGCCCTGAAAATTAAAGCTATTAATCATCGTCATCATATCGAATCTTTAAGCAGTTTGATTGAGACGTTGTCATGGACACCCTGCAAAAGCAGCTCCCCTTCATAAGTCAAAATCTTCTTCCTTTTCGCAGCACGAAGAGTTCCTACTAAGGCCTCAAAAATATTGGCACATCTGTCGTCAGCAAACAAGGTCCCAAAGGTCACGCATACTGTTCCATCAGCATCTGAAACAGTGCACAGGATTGGCTGAAGATTCATCAAAGAGGATGTGAAATTATAAATATCCGACCAAATTTAAAATTCAGATACTCTGTCAAAGAGGTTCTTTGTCTGTTATCATTTGTAGAAAATGGAGAATTATGCAAGTTCACTTAAATATGACTCACTTTTCTAGTCTCTAAAAATTGATGCTTTCAATTTAACAACATTTTCTGAGATTTATTATGTAATGTTTTTCTTCTAAAGGGTGATGTACTAAAATGATAATATTCATAATCTTTATCTAAACAGCTTGAGTTTCCTTAAATAATCACCGTTCCAGCAAAACACTAAAAATCTGTCACCAATATAAATTTAACTTGCACTCGATCAACATATTCAAAATTAAGATATATATATCGTCAAATCCCAACAGTTAGGTACTTAGGTCATTTTTATAGGTATTTTAAAAAAAATGATAAGCTGAAGAATTCTTTCACTGAAGTTCCCACACTACACATAAAATCAGATCACGTGCAAGTACTATATTTTGACAAAGGAAATGAAATAACGTGTTGCAGCTAACACTTGTATCAAATATAGTGAACATTAAGAAAACTTTATTTTGAGAACAGCATTCAAAAATCATAAAAGACTCGTAAGACAAAATGATACTTATTAATGTTTTGAAGAAACACAAGAGGGATATATGCTGAGTGGTTGAATGGGACAAGTACCGCTCTATAACGATCTGACAATGACATCCGGAGCAAATCTTAAGAGTCTACCATTCTTCATTTTCTTATTCCAGTCTGTTAATTATTAGGCTTACACTACTGATCTACTTTAGATAAGCCAGTGCATACTGTACCTGACCCGTATATTGTACGTATATCTGTACATTATGTCCTTATGTCTGACCCTGATTCACTCACCGGGCGTGCCAAGACGTTTGATTTCCTCTATGAGTAACTTTACTTCTTCCTGGACATTCATATTCGCCAACAAAGCTAGAAATTAAAATTCAGATATTAAAGCATGCAGTAAAATCTTAAAATTGTTTCTATGCTAGGCAAATTTAGCCTTGAAGTAAATTCATCACACACCATAATCTCGGCACCTGTTTGGATTACATGTCTTGATATGAGTGTTTTGTTAACATTTCCTTTTTTGTTTGATTGACTGATGAATAATGTACAAAATGAATTGGTGTAATCAATGGTAAAGTAAAATGGAGATGGGGGTGTGTCATCTCACTGTGTACTTTAGAACTGCTGTGAAATAAAAATAGAAATATTTCCATGTTCCCACTGGGGTCATAATTATAAATGTTGTAGTTAGGGCTATATGAACTGTGGACATCAGCCTGTGTAAGGACTGTGGATATTGGCCTGGATAGCTCAGCTCACGTGTATTAGAGCTAACCTGTTTATTAAGCCTATATGGACTGTGGATATTCGACCTGGATAGCTCCAGTGTTAAGACACCTGTTGTATTTAGAGCTATATGGACTGTCGAATTATCACCTGATAGCTCAGTGGTTAGAGAACCTGTTGTATAGGGCTATATAGGACTGTGGATATCGGCCTGGATAGCTTCAGTCGGTATAGAGCACCTGTTGTAGATAGGCTATAGGACTCCGTTGATACTTGCTGGATAGCCGAGTAGAGCACTTTGTAGTTAGGGGACTATATGGACCGTAGATATTGACTGGCTAGCATCGAATTAGGTAGTAGGCTTATGGACTAGATATCGACCTCGAGATAGCTCATGAGTTAGAGCACCTGTTGTAAGGCTATACAGACTGTGGATATGGCCTGGATGCTCATGATTAGAGCACCTTTGTATTTAGAGCTATTATGGACTATGGGATATCGACCTGATAGCTCAGTGGTAGAGCACCTGTTGTAGATAGGCTATAAGGACTGGATATCGCCTGGATAGCTCATGGTTAGAGCACCTGTTGTGTTAGGACTATTAGTTGGACCGTAATATTTACCTGACGATAGCTCAAGTGATTAGAGAGTGTATATAGACTATATGTGGACGTTAGATATCCGACCTGGATAGCTCAGGATTAGAAGAAAGGGCTATACAGACTGGATATTGGCCTGGATGGCTCAGTGGTTATTAAAGCACTTGTTGTAGTTAAGGCTATATGGACTGTGCTACCAGGGGCAAAAGAAATCTAGGTTGAGATTCTTGTAAAGAGACTGAGATAGGGCTATATCAGCCGGGGTACCTCAGCGACCAGAGCAACTGGCTTGTAATACTGGGATCAAGGGCTCCATTCCCATTCCAGCCATAGATCTTCTCCTTTCTTACATATTTCTTTTCATTAAAATCAATACTGTCGCATTAATACTGACACTCCTGGGTTTCTTATGTCATTACATGTTATATGTTACATTTAATTTACACTAATTTGAAAATTAATAGAGTAATTGTGATTTAACTGATAAAGAAAAACTATTTTGGATAAGTTCCCAGAATATTTTATCATGCTAAATTAAATTATTTGATGCCTAGTTCGTTTTAATAACCTAAACTGTTTACAAACTAAATCAGATTTCGGATAAATGTAAATTACTTTTCATGAAAAAAAATATATACAAACTGAACTTTACGAATTAGATATGGTATGAAATATCTAAAACAAATGCCGGTTGATTACAACCTCAATTCATTCTCATTCTGAGCACACCAAAGAAATTTACATTCACAAGACTGTTCAGTTTTCGTGAAAACGTTCTGTTCTCAAAAAATATGACTCACATAGACAGAATTACAATCTTCTCAACAGGAAGGTGTGACACCCAGGAAGTGAACCGGATATGCAAAGAATTAACTTTGTACGCATGCTCTTCATTTTCCTGCAACGCATGCGCATTGAAGCGAAAAGCCATTTTTGTGTATTCCTAAAACACATCTTTTAGTAAAACATAATTTTTCCTGTTCAATCAAAGTCAACCATGAAAATAATCAAAACAAGATGATTCTGTCTTTACTACATGATGAATACTCGGACCCCGATGCAGCCGTACCTGAGTAACTCGCTCGCGATCCGGCAGGAAATACAGAGGTTTGAGAGCGTGCATCCGTCTATTTATGCTATTTATGACCTGATTGATGCAATTCCGGATCATCTTATACAGCAGCAGATTCGGGAGCATGTGGTCTGTATAGAGGGTAGGTCCCTTAAGTTATGTTATTTCCGTTTTGAGTGTGAGTTAATGACAATCGAGCCGACCCCATCCTCCTCTCCCACCCTGCCTCCGCATCTTTAGACTTTAGTAGCTCTCTTCGAGATCTCGCCACTGAATTGCGACGATGACAATAGCACTACTTGATCTGTAGTTCAGTAGTTGGAGTAGACAGACAATATGCACTTGTTTTGATAAAAGTGCACACAATTTGACTTTTGTTTACACAGCTGATAGGATTTTTTTGGTATTTAAGTTTAGCCATGTCAGTTTGACCCTCCATAATCCCATACATACATAACACCAGATTAATTGTTTGAATTTAACTCTTTCCTCTTTCAGTTTTGATGATCTCACCATTTAAGCTTAAATTCAAAATAAACAAAATTTATACGCTTACGCTGTGGGTGTACATGCTTTCAAAGGCAAGATAGCTCATCCGATAAATATGAATTTTATTATTTCCAGTATTGCCTTCAAGGTCATTTCTGACAGCAGATTTTCTATTTGCTGATCCTTTAAGCAACAATATAACATATTTAGATGAATTTTTCCAATCCTAGTACGTAGTATGTCAACAGGGATATTCTCTTCCTATCTGGATAATGTTGCCGAAGCTCCTCTGACTGAGAAATTTGTGTCGTTTTGACAAATCCAAAATTGCCCATCTGTACTGATGCCAAATTTTGATATATAGATAAGTACATGTACATCCAGTAATTCATCCTTCCATTTCATAATTTGCATTAGTTACATTGTCAGAAGAATACAGCAAGTATACAATAAACTAACTTGCATGTACATCATCCATTGTTTCGTTATGTTTTATTGCAATATATTTACAAATGTCAGGATTTTACTTGATCAAATGTCAATTTAAATGTACATGTATATATCATTGAAAGTGGAATTGCTCTCATCTATGCATTGGTTCTTAATTCACTCCCTTCTATAACATTAGATAGCATTATTTATGCAACTCTGTAAGAATAAACTTGGTTCTATCTTGAACTTGATGGGACTGAGAAAAAAAGTCCAGAAATCTGTGTGTTTGATGTTCAGGATGTATTCCAACTCATATAGGATTTGGATATACTTTGAAGTAATTGTTTTCAATTGGTATATTCTGACTTGATTATGCAAAAGATTTTAATTTTTTAGTGTACTATAACCATACAGAGTAAATATCTACATGTCATTGACTACATGTAATTACAAACTTTTCTGGCAATTTTTTTAAGATTCTTTTTTATTTTCCTTTTTTTTGGAGAGAAAAAGAGAGAGATTTTATAATTGGGAATTAGGTCAAAATTCAGACTTAATACAGGGCAGTGAAAAACCCTTGACAAGATTTATTACTGATTAATCCATTCAGTGTACTATATAACATTAACATTTAAAGTGATGTATCTTTTTAGCGATACAGACTTGTGTATGACAGTGTGATTTATCTGGTGGAGGAAAACCATTTTCACATTGTATTATGCTCTTGTTTGGTTCACATCTTTGTAATTTTTAATTTAGTGATAGTTAAAATTCTAGATAATGTAAAGCTGGAGAAAAACAATAAATTTGGTATTGGAATTTCAATCATTTAGCACGAAACACTTAGAGCTGTCAATTCTATATAAAGTACAGCATGCTTTTCTGTGAAGTTCCACAGACAATCATACTAGGTCAAATTACCTCTGAAACTCTGGTGTACTCGAACATGTCTGGTGTACTCGAACATGTGTTGTTCTGCATGAGGGTTTTATATCAACATCTTCAGTTGTCAACTTACAAGAGTACTCAGTAGAAGGAACTGAGTGAAATCAACCTATAGATTAGCTCGCATCAGTAAATTTTGGCCACACGTAATAATGACACTAAAGTACACCTCTATAGATGTAAAGGCATTGTTATGGTTGGCATACGTTGATTATCGGACATTGTTTACAAAAGGTTCTACATCGCATGTTGTCATGTCCTGTTGGAAATTAATGAGCAGAAAGGGCATTGTCAGCATATGAGCTGCCAATCGGTATCTAGGTTAGTTTTGTGCTGATTATTATATCTACACATTTATATGTATGTGTACATATAATAATTATTGTTTAAAAGTCTTTTTTTGTCAAGATTTGTTTAATATACTATTTGTAAGTCAGGTTTTTGTTGTTTTGTTTGTCTCATGGATTTTGAAATTTAGTGTGTCAGAACCAAAGTACACTTTAGCGTGTGTGCACACTCAATATAGACAGGTGAGGTCTTGTGTGAACTTCCCAGAAACTTCATCATTCCACTAAATCCACTTTGCCTCCTTAAAATTCAGAAAATTGAATTTCGAGCATCGGATTATTTTAGAATTCATTACAGTAGGTAATATAAAAGGAGAGAATGATTATATAAGGCTCTCAGACAGCAGTAACCCCATGACTTATCTGTTAATGAGATCACCACTGAATTCAGTCAAGATTTGACAATTGACATCATGTTAAAGGGAAGTATAGCTAATTTTGGAGATTTTTTTTTCTCATCCTTTACCATCTTTTTCCATTCTGATATCTAAAAAAAAAATCAATGAATGATATTTATCAACTTTGAAATGTTTGTGTGTTCATCGAAAGTTACACGAGGGGCTAACATGTTGCCTTACTAGTACATGGATATAGCACTTTATGATATATGGAGACGGTATTTGTAGGCTTAGTAGGCTTGTTGCTTAATCTTATCCAGTTATTTACTGAATAAGAAATAGATGTTTACCAGGTAAACTAACTTCTATAGCAGGTTGAATAGTTGTCCAGAAAACAAAAAATTCAGGGGGTGTAATGTAAAGATTTCAATAAATAAATGCATATGATTTTATTAAACCAATTTGGGGCCCATAAGGGCATACAAGTCAAGAGTTATAAAAGAAGAAAATCAAGACTGATAGTAACAACTAGATAAAGACAAATTGAACAAAATAATAATGCATACTTATAGCCAGGGAATGACTTGTACAAGCCATTTGAACTCAATTTAATTCTTTTTATAAGATTTAAACGCAATGACCTTTAATATCGTTTTAAGAACAGTTGCTACATGTCTAAAGAAAACAAAAAATAAATGCAAGTAAATGAATACCAATATATATATTTTGGCTTGGTTTAGTTAGTAACTACAAAAATAAAAAATGAAAGACTTGTAAATTCTCTGATGCCAAAAGTTGAAAGATATTGAAATATATTATCTATATTATCCCTTTCTATGTAACTGTACAAACATACAAATTTTTCCTACTGTTTATGTCTTGCTTGAGAAATCATGGGAATATAAATCACATTCCATTTGGTAAATTGTATTAATTTTTTTTAATGCGTCATTTACACTATTTTTGAAGAGCGTTTATAACAAGTGTCGAGAAGTTTGATTAAAGCACAGGGGTAAGATAATTCTGCTTAGTAACAAGACAATTATGAATTTCACAGGAGGGAGGAAAATAGATGTAGTACAATCAGGATGTGGGGTAATTTGGTGGGGACCCCGTGGAGATTCCCCCAGATTCTCCCACAGTAAAACATCAGCTTGTCCAATACACCTGGTGGATGATGTATTCATTAATGATCAAAGCTTCGCCATTATCAGCAGGTCTCCCTGACAGTTCGGGGGTAACCTTGAGGAAAGTACAAAATACAGCATTGTGTATAGGGCTATATGATATTCTCTGCTCACATTTTATAATCTGCGGTAAACATGATGTGTGAAATAAGAATTATCGGCATTTTTTTCTCTGAAGCAATTTGCCAAGCTTCAAACAAAAAACTAGATGTAAACAGGGATAGCTTATTACACGGGGTTTTGACGGGAATTGGAGAGAGAAATTTGGTGTTTTTGTTAAGAGAGAGAGCTTTAACCTCAAGCCTTAGGAGCACACTGAGAAAACTGAATAGGAGAAGAATCTCCCGGGCTGTATAAAAACGGTCAATCTGTCGACCTTAAGCTGAGTGACCTCCCCTGACCCCAGGGTGTGGAATGTGTAACAACACATGTGTAGGTTATTAAATGCCCACGAAACTGACATGGTTGTGATGGACAGTCAGTCATTGACCATTCCAGATACAGTGGAGATGGATACTAAACTTGTACAGGATTATTACAGAGGCCTCTGGGGTCCCCAATGGGGGTGGGTCACCCGGTGTGTTTTATTATGCTACATTATAATGCTTTTTGGGGGTCCCAATGAAGAACATTGTAATTGATCTACTACTATTACTACAGAGGTCAGGGGGGGTGGGGGGGTGGCAGGGGAGGAGTGTAATTATGATTAATGATCTACCACTATTACAGCAGAGGGGGCATGCATTACTTTTGGGGGCCCCATATAGTACATTATAATGATCTACCACGGCAATCAGACTGTTTATAGTTGGGTCTGAAATATTATAGTTCTAGACAAGTTGACCTATTACTGTTTTTAAATCATTTAAGAATTGGATTCTCGGTTTGATGTTAACATGCTGATAGAAACAATACGTTCACCGCAGCCATCAGCAGAATTTTGACTGAGTCAGGTAAAACTAGGGCAAATGCATTCACATTAATTTATGTTTGTCTAAAGGCAGAGAAATTAGATATTGATTGTCAGGGAACAGTCTTATAGCGGTTGTAAATGTCCTACTTGTTCTCCTTCACCAGTCACCACGCTGTCCTGACGCTGTCGATCAGCATTGACATTCGATCACTGATCAGTAAGAAGTAACGTCAAAGACAGCGAAATCAGCGATCTGTTTGACATCGATCACTGAAATCAAGTTAAAACGTTAGAAGTCAAAGACAGCAAGAAGCCCAGCATCTGTTTACATTCGATTCACTGAATCAGTGAACGTTGAAGATTAAAGCAGCAAAATCAGCGATCTGTTTACGATTCGATATGAATCAGTAAGGACGTTGAAGTCAAAGACACACAAAGTCAGCGACAATGTGTTGCTTGCCAATGTCTTTAAAAACATTTTTTTCAGAACATGCCAAAATCCAATTGACTGATTTTCTGTCATTCACAGACCATATATGTCCAATCTGATGATGACGTCTGTCACTCAGAAAATGAACCCCCTATCACTAACTGATCACAAAGCCAGATGATTAAACATTTGACGGGTCTACAGGTGTTTAATGAGGACTGACCACTCCAGCTGGTCTCAGGTGTTAACAGGAAAATGGACTTAAACTACTGTACCACAAGCCAGACTGATTTCAAAACATTCTGGACTGGTTCATAGGTGTATCATGGACCTGTGATGAAGGCACAGTCACAAAATGCAATGTAGAGGTTCTTTGTATTAAAAGAACCTTTCTGTGTTATAACTACAATTTTGTTAGTGGATTCTTCCATTTCAGATAGCAATGTCTTGATTAACACTAGATGTGTCTTATCTTTACGAGGGTCACGCTGCAGGTACAGTGTATGTGGGCCATGAGTAATGAACATGTGCTAAATTCTCTGGTTCGTGTGTTGGGAATTATATCCTGATGTATTGAGAAGAATTTTTTGCTTCCGAGTGATTTTGTATTGATCTGTGGAGGAGGGTGTTTCTAAATAACTACTAATTGTAATCTCTCGTGCCAATCTCTAATAGTGCAAGTAAGAGGAGTGATCTTTTGTCCAACAGTGATTGACAGTTTTTAGAGAAAAGATAGACCAGAATTAAACAGTCAATATTACAAATACAGTCATCAGTAAAGTGGTATGACTACACCAAATTGACTGGTGCTTGAGATATGTTGATATAAGAGTTATTCCCCTCTCACCACATTTTAGGTTGTCAGATTATCTTTATTCAGATTAGGGAGGAGGTAGTTAGATTAGTTTTGGATATGGAGAATATAAGATATACTAGAATAACCTTTTTCTGGGGGAAAAAAAAAGAAGGAAAGAAAAAAAGAAAATGGTTTCCGGTCCATTTAAGGAATGATAATGGTGAATATCAAGTTTCCTGGTTCATTGTGTTTTTGGGTTTTTTCCAAATGAAGCCATACAGTATACTTTTATTTCTGTCAGTCTGTATTTAGCTAGGCATCGGATGACAAAACAAAACTTTTGGTTCTGTATCTTGGATATAAGACAAACTTGTTGTGGACTGTTTTCCCAGGGAGGCTTCCTGGGTTGTGTAAGGACAGAATGCTAAATTCTGTATCACAACAGGTCAACAATCATATCAACATGTCACAATCACATCACTTCAAGTAATCACAATAACTCAGATCAATAAGCATACACAACAGTCACAATAACAACAACAGGCACAACAATCACAACAACCAGGTCAACAATTACATAACAACATCAAATTGAATCAATCAACAATTCAACAATCAATCACACGTCAATCATCACAACAAACAGTGCAGTTAGGTCCTACACAGCATTATCCACAGGTTCAGTATATCACACAACAGGTCAATCATCCAACAACAGGTAACAATCATTCAACAACGAGGTAATCAATCATCACAAGTCAACCAAATCACATACACACAGGTCACAATACACGATCAACAGGTCAATACATCACAACAACAGGTCCATTCAAACAGAGATCATCACCCAACAAAAGGTCATACAATCACAACACAGGTCAATCATTACGACAACAACAGGTCAATACTCACAACAAACAGGTCAACAATCGACAGCAACAGGTCAGGTCATCATCAACAGACAGTCAATCATCACAACAAAAGGTTCAACACACAAACACAGTCTCACCACAACAAAAGGTCAATCATACCAGACAACAGGTCAAACTCACAACAACAGGTCCAACAAATCCACACAACAGGTCAGTCATCACAACAACAGGCCATCTAATCACACAACAGTCAAATCACAATCAAGGTGCAGCACAACACAATCATGCTAAAAAGGTTCAATCAATCCAACAACAGGCATTCACAGCATCATACCACAACAGTGCAATGTCATACAGCATATTTTTAAGGGCCATTTTGGGTCCGAATTTCGGCCCTTTCCTCCCAAAAAAATTTGCTAAATTATTTTCCAATTCAGATCCCAATATATAATTAGGAAAAAGGAGAAAAGTCATTTGATAAATAAAACAAAATATTCAGTGTGAATGATATACCTAAGAATTAAGAGTTATGGGAATTGATTGATTAAGGTGAATATGGAAATTTAGAACGGGTAAAGAAATAAGATGTGTGAAATAAGGCAATTAAATGTCTTGATATCATTTTGGAATTATTTACGATAAAACTAATTTTCCGCAATTGACTGGAATATGAACAATTTTTTCCCATTCGAAAGCCACAGGACCCTTGGTAAAATGAGAAAGAAACCACATCAACAATGACAAACAGGCTCACAATCACAACACAGGCTCAATAATCACAACAACAGGTCAATCATCAGCAACAACAACATATACAACAACATCAAGCAATCAACAGCAATCAACAATCCTAAACAGACAGAAATCAATCACACACCAACAGGTTCCACAGTGAAACATGAAGAACCTTTGTTATCACTATGCAGATTGAATTTTTCCTAAACATAGGCTAATACATTAGGTATATATTTCCATATGAACTGAATGTAAGCTCTCTCGCGCCATCGCTTTACTTACTGAGCTATTGACCATATATACGATCGATCAAGCAACAATTCGCAAAAATATTTAAATCACATCCTTGGTGTCATAAAGATTCCATTGATCATTGGTATTAAGAACTTAAAAATTGGGTTGGTGGACTCACATAAACAAAAGATGTAATAAAATAATTGTGCTTTAGCTATTATTGTAAATTTATAATAACAATCCCTTCATTTTATCCATTAATGTACGTGCTGGTTACTTTTTTGCGATTTAATAACTCTCCGGATTGCGAAATGTTTCTCGTGCAATCAGCATCTTTGCAGATATCGATATATTACGCCTTACAGGGGACTATAACTCCTTTAGATGGTATCGGCAGTAAGGCTCTATTATTACTACACACTGGTATAAAAGAATTTTTTTTTTGGAAACCAGATTAGGCTAAAAATCAATATTGAGATACAATATCGACTACAGATACAGATTGTACAGTGGCACTCGAATTACATGCAAAGCAGCTTCAATGATAGTTCATCTAAATCAGCCCGTAGATATAATGTTCCTCTTGTAATGTATCAAACTGTGGATCCAAAACTTGGAGAACAATCTGGACCAAGATGATGGCTGATTTTCGATGCGATTTTTGATGATAGAATGTTGCGGTGTTAATTCGTTATTAGAAGCATGTATTTACCTTGTGGGTGCAGTTACTGTTAACTACCTGGGACGTTTGAAGTCTGGTGGAGAAGAATTGTGCTTTGGTCAGTGTGGATGGTTAGGATCATAATGCACCGGAAGTTTAGAGAATAATCATTTTAGTTGAATACTGGGGAAAGGTTTTGTGGAAAGTCTTGAGAGTCATTGTCGGATCAGGTGAAAATACATAAGGCAAGCTCAGCAGGTGTAACTTCACGCACATTTGTCAGAGCACTGCAAAATTATAATGAAATTTCAGTTTTTGATTTAGTATGGATTGTCATGTTTTAATATTCCATCATTATAAAATTTCTTTGTCTCAGAAAATGGACAAACTTGATCTTATTGCGTTATAGTTGATAGCACAGGTAGACGACTGTACTAGCTGTAATGTTGTAAAGCTTTTCCCCCCTAGGTACATCGGAGTGAACAAACATTTCGCTATCTAACATTCTGGGGGGAAATAATGTCAAACTGTTTATAATGGGGAAATTGTATCACCTTTGAAGATATTATAGAGATTGCTACTAGACATATCTTGTATACTGAATAAGTAAAATGTATGCTTATTCTCTTTTAGTTATTTGGTTCTTAACACGGACAAAATGAGAGCTCAAAGTCTTACAAGTCCTTCAAACATGTATCTTATTCTACGAGTTTGCCTCCCTTTCTTCCTACTTTGGTAGTAAGATATAGCAGTTGACATTGTAAACCTGATTGTGTTATGGGTTGCATGATTGCGCAATATACATTGTACAGGCTGCTTGCAGAGGTTGAGTAATGACACCTTGCCGATTCTTGTGGTTTATTCTGACTTTACCTAGTGCTTTGTTTAGATCTAGAGTAAATATTTTTAGATCTATAATGATATTCTGATATTCTTCCCTGAAGACCTTCCCATCCCTCTGCACACAAAAGCCACGGTGACACAATAATGTTGCAGCACACAAAGTTAATTGCCATATTTTAATTACTCAAAGGGAAAATTGCTGCATGTATCCTTCATTTGATATTTGTTCAGCATACAGAGAAACGAGTAACTGGCACTTCTAAAGCCATGCTGACATCCTGTTCAGTGGATGGGACAATGCAGTGGTAATTGGTTTGTTTGATGTTCGTGTGTCACGAGTCTGATCTGCTACCCCTGGAAGGCCTAGCCGGGCTTTGATCTCCGGGTGTCCACACACTGCAGTGTCTGCCGTGATACCAGTGTCCAATCAGTAAATGGATTGAACATCGATCTGTTGTCTGAAATGACCTGAATTATTCAGCGCACCTTTTGTTCCTCATGATGTGGGAGTTTGCATTATTACTTGATAAAATGTATCTGTGTAAATGTGTGTGTGTGTATTTGAATTCTATTATTATATTTAATGGCTGACTGATTGAAGTTTTATTATGATATGTTTACAATAAATTCCCAGGTGTTTTAAAATCATAAATCAGATAAGGAGAACGTAAAATTGCTTGTTAATCATACATGAACAAGATTGATCACAGATTAGTGGATAAAATATGGTTTTTTTGGAGGTGAACCAGGAAATTGTGTTTTCTCAAGTTTGAATAATTTGATTCCAAGTGAACACAAGGTGTAGATTTGGGTCATTTGTGTTATTTTTGGAAACAAAATAGAAAAAGAAAATAAATCTTAAGTTTTGTGAATTATTTGCTTGAAAACAAGTGTTTCATAAGAAAGCAAAGCAAAACGAGGTACAATTTCCTGCTCTCTTTTGAAACTGAATTTTGACTTGATTCCAGAATGTTAATCATGTAAAAGTGTAGCTTTGTCTTCTGAGTATGGAGTTTCAGCAGTGGGATGAGGTTGTTGTAACAATTTAATTAGTGGTGGTAAGCAGTGGCCCTCGTTTTAACAATTATAGACTTAAAACATGTAAAGCAACGCTGATTAAATGAGAAATCACAAGGAACAGAGCAATTTGAAAGAGGCTTTCTCCAGGATTGGCAAGACTTAATCCGTAGCTCTGTGCAGCATTAAAGACTAGATTTCAGTTCTAAGGAAAATGGTCTAATTTGATTCTGAGTAGAAATCTGTGCAGGAGTTAGGACTAGATTCAAATTCTCAGAAAACAGTCTGATTTAATTCCAAAACTAGAAATTGGTGGAGGGTCTAGATTCATATTCTAAGGAAACAGGAAAAGTGCGACAATGCTCAAGAGTGAGCCCTGCATTCAAACTGGAAGAAGAAATTGTCTGATTTGATTCCGAGCTAGAAATCTATTAGGAGAACTGGGACTAGATTCGAATTCTCAGGAAACTGTCCAATTTGATTCCGAGCTAGAAATGGGAATTTAGATTCAAATTCTCAGGAAATGGTCCAATTTGACTTCACCAGAATCCTGAAGTTTGAATACCAATGAAAGACTGTTGCCTTTTATCTAAATTTATCACTGATCATTGTAATTAGCAGTGTAGAGAAGCCAGTGATTTAAGAGGGAGGCCCTTAGCTAGTGGGGGGGGAATGTAATACTTAGAATCCTGTCAGTGATTGGTTGTGAGGCTTCACTTGTATCTAATGTCAATAAAAACAGATTAGATGTTGTAAAAATAGAGGAGGGTCTTAAAATACACTACCATAGTTCCCCTTCCAAGTCATTGATTGACTAGTGAGTTATATGTGGTAAAAAGTGTGAAGTATTGACTAGCTATGAAGGAGACTGTGTGCAGCTGAAGTTAAATGCTTGTCATCGGAATACAAGATTTCGAGGAATTTTTTTTATTTTCTTTTCCATTTTTTATCTTGATTGTGATATGGATTTTGAGTGTGTATCGTGTCGTGCCACCAATCAGATTTAATGATGACAGAGAGAGAAAATGGCATCACATGGAGTTCAGTACATTCCACTCCGATCTAGGCAGTAAAGAACAATGAATGCATATATAATGAATCTTTAATGGAAGCGTATAACAACCTGTGGGAACAAACAATTGATTTAATTCTTTTTATTTCATCTGTTTGAGATCAACAGTGCTGGAAATTTTTCATGTGACCTATTGGCTTCTTGGTATGGTGTCCTGTTTAATTTTCTTTCCACCGAGTGGCTCCTTGTGAGGTATCCTCGTTAATTTTTCATGTATCTTGGTGAGGTGTCCTCTGTTCACCTGGAGAGATGAGTCACCTCGATGATTATTGATTGACTGGGGAGCACCGTTATCTTGCGACAGAGGACACGATAAGTTTCATCTCTGAACCTTGTCTCCACATATCTGTACACATATTGATTCATCTTCTGAAATTCGATGGGTGATCAGTGAAATCAAAAGAATTTGCTGGGGTTTCAATTCCAATATACCC
Source organism: Ostrea lurida (assembly GCA_903981925.1). Taxonomy (NCBI): domain Eukaryota; kingdom Metazoa; phylum Mollusca; class Bivalvia; order Ostreida; family Ostreidae; genus Ostrea; species Ostrea lurida. Next base: position 52,797 of record CAJDSM010018293.1, read on the forward strand.
GGGCATGACTGAGGCTGTATTAAATGGAGAAATGTGAAAGTTGCAGGATTCATTTAGAGAGTCTCGGGCAAGTGTTTTTGGCTGAGTTACCGTGAATTTTTTTCTGGCCTGAATTTCCAGATCCTTGATTGGATAGTCCTACGATGTATGGAATTTAATTAAG